>JARQTI010000858.1:16291-150601 GCA_030142655.1 Trachelus tabidus | reverse complement strand
TGGGAACCAGCGCTGAGTAGCGGAGAACCTCTGCCCGCCAAGCTACGCGCTCGTGTTCACGTTTAGCTCGGCTACGATGGGATTCGCATTGTCGACGGAGGCGATGATCACAAAATCCCACTTCCAGACTCGCCGCTATGATTTAGCTTCATGCTTTTGGTATCGCCTGAAACCGTAGCGTTGTGCATCTCCCTACTCATCTCTGGCTACAAACTCTTATGCGACTAGCAGAATAATCGTGAACTACGTTACTGTGATGCTGGCTGTTTTGTATTGCACGGTGTTCTTGTCGGTAATATGTAGTTTCTCGTATGGAATCTGTATTACCGACAGTTGCTTGGTGCGAGTCTTTATCGGGTTCTTTGGGCGCCAGCAGAGCATGTCCCGCTTTTAGATGAGTCTATAGAATTCTTTAGTAGATGGCGCATCGTACGTTTTCCTATAATGGAGGATTCTTGCCTGTTCTGCTTACGGTATAAGTAGAATTATTTCGGTGGCAAACGAAATTCAGATGTCGCTTGGGAATTCTGAAATGGAACAGTCGCGAAGTGATTTCTTTGAAATGGTGAAATAGGTAGAAATGTGAAAGAGGAATTAGCATTGTTTCGTTTTAATTTTGACTTCAAGTGAGTCAGTATCATGCTGATGGACGATGGTGCTATGAGCGACGCCTGCATTTTTATTTTCTATGGAATCCGATGCGTATACAAAGCGAGAAGTAAATGATAAAGGTATCAAATATTTTCAGTTATATAACTTGAGAAATTATATGTGGTAGTTCTATTTCTGAGTGAAGCATAATAGCACGGCAGATACTTGTAGTAAATATCTATCAGGTCATCCATCTTGCCAGCAATTATGACGTCTAATTTAAATATACTGTGCTTTTAAAAATCGGCACCTTATCAATAAGTACTGTAAGTCATATACTTTTAGCATTGATTCATTGATATTGATAGTATTCCTCAGATCGTTAAATTTCCTCAATTTTATTTACATATGTAGTAACTGATCTCTTAGACATATTTCGAGAAATTCGCCTAACATGACATGTTGCTACGAGCAGTATAAAATAAGTAACCAAATATACCGATGGGTAATCTGAACGCTAAGGGTGTACGGGGTGAATAATAAAGCCGAGGGTTGCCGAAGATATCCGAATAGAAGTCTATATAAAGACGAGTACTGGGACGAAGTTCTCATTATATTGGGAACCTGCGTTTCCGTCGCATTATTCAATGTGAATAGTGGACTAATCCCTTCTCTCTTTCTTAGTAATTACGTAAAGTAATAACTCTTAATTTACCTGCATTATCCGAAAAATATCCTCAATGTCGACACTCTTACTGCACTTTTAGATGCACTGTCACTATCACATTACGCAATTGCATCCACGAAAACAAATGTCTTTTATGATTATCGGAATATGAAAATTATTAAATTTTCCGTTATAAATAAATACACGTAAAACAATATATTATTTATTAATAATTTTCTTTCCTCCACTGAAACAGTGTGTGTGAATAATTTCATGGTATCTTCATATGAATTACTTGAAAATGTAATGTTCTATTTCCCAAAAGTCTCATGTATCGAGTTTCCTTTAGTGATTTTACACGAAACGACGAGTTTCGCAGCCTGAAATTCACTTCCGTCGACATTTTCTTCATTTCTTTTTCACTTGGCGAATGCGCGGTACATATGGCAAGTTGGAAACGGAGAAACGTACAAAAAGTTGCAGAGAAGGCACAGCGTTTGGATTTCCCACGAGCTTCCACTACGTACTGCATGGTCTGTCGCAGATATCGATAACAGATATTGATATCGCAGATCGGGCTTTAAGTCAAGCGTATAAATATCCATAGCATCATTGCCGAAAATTTTGTAGAACGGGTCAGAGCAGCCTTTTGTTTTTTACGTATATTCCTAACTGTGTCTTACGAATATTGATTACACCTATTGGAGGATCTGCTGATCTTAAGAGTGATCTTCAATCAGTGTCTACGGATACGATAGTGAATTAATTAGTAACAAGGTGCTATTCACAATTACATTTTTATACGGATTATAAAATATTTACAGCATAAAAAATAACTGTCTTCCAGAACAATGTTAATTCTAAAATATCGATTTCTTGTCAGGTGTCTACGTGAGCTAGAGAAGACTGTGATTTTTTGAAAGATACTGGGATTGATATCGTATTAATAAGACTGTGATACGGATTTTGTATGATTTTAATTTTTGTTTAAATGATCCTTCGAGTAATCGATAATATCATATCGTACTTGCATAACGTAATTTTACGTCTTAATAATCAAAGTGCATTGAATCGATTGCTCAATTAAAACGGTACAGTTAAATAAAAAATATTTCCCAGTATTTCATTTGTGTAAAATAATTTATTTCATTGAAAAATTAAATATTGCCAGGTGTGGGGTTCGAACCCACGCTCCCATATGGGAACCAGAACTTAAGTCTGGCGCCTTAGACCGCTCGGCCAACCTAGCTTCGTGTGAATTTAATTTTTTTAAACAGCTACATAACCACACGCCACTGGAACGTCGTTTATAATAAAATAGATAAAAAAAATTGTCATATCGATTGATTAATCGTTATCGGACAGTGACGTAAATTTTGTAAAATGACGATATATTCCTAATATCATCGATTGCGGTATCATTCAGGTATTTCAATGATTTGATTAGAGCCCTTGTCATATACGACACGAGCATCGTACAAGGATTAAATCAAGTATCGAGCTTAATTATTGTATGATTGAAAACAGTGATATCACCACTCAAATGAATGAACGTAATTTACAATGAATGCTACTCAAAAATTGTAGACCAGGTTTACACATGGCATGCACGTTGCTGTAAGTACATGAAAATATTTTTCTCCCCCATCAATCCCATATCGTACACTCAATTTAAGGGCGCATCGTATAGTAACGTTATATCGTTGAATAAAGATTACCGGTAATCAGCAGATGTTAAAGGCCGCGCATCCCTTGTAACACAATAGCACTGAAGGGCGGCATCCAGCACTTCACAAACGGAATTCAAATGGGATCCGAGCGGCCGAGATCTTATCGAAATCCGTCAGGGGTGCGAGAACTGGATTGCTCATACGCAGCCAAACCCTCCCCCTATGCTCATCCCCCTATCAGCCAAGTAGAAATTATCATCCCCCTTGAGTAGCCCGTTCAAAAAGCCACCGTCGGACACGGATTTTCCTCTTTATCTCCTTTCCCCAAAAAAGCCTAAATACAACGACAGAGTACGTAGCTTGCTCCTTGCTAAAGTTTTTTTCAAAATCTATCCCCATCGTGGATTATGAATTAAAATCGTTCGAGCGCGAGATAGTAAGGCCTGAACACGTGTCTGTGAGTAAGCTGATGTTTCGTGGTGGATTACTCGGCTTTGAGCTTCTTGAGGGATGAAAATAAAGACTTTCATGACAATAAGGATATACAGGGTGGATTTATTTTTCGGAATAAAAAAAATATCGAATTCCTACCCGACAAGGCGTAGTCGATAAAATAATTAGCTACTCGAAATAATTGTACGAATTCCACGAAAAAAAATAATCTCTATCCGAAATCCTATATTCGAAAAAAAAAAAATATTAAATCTCAATTATCTGACTCGTACAAAGAATCGACAATTTTCCCAACCCGTGCGGCCGTAATAGCCGCGCTCCAACTGTATGCGAAAGTGGAAGAGGAAAAAAAACTCCCTAGCTAATTCGTAATTCGTGCAAAAGCAATGCCAGAATGTTTATACCGCGCTTTTATTCCTTGTAACGTTTGCCGCGCGCCACGTGGCTCCGCACCGGGTACGACACGTGCCGGCCAATCTAAATCTAATAACGCAAACAGCCTCACATTGTAACATGGATCGTAGCGGGGCTACCGATTGACGGCCGCAGGAAACGGGACACCATGTGAACTAATCGTCCCGAAGTGGTCCTCGTGAACGTATCCTGTTTCACTATTTGTTAGTCTGGCACACTCGAGCGCCATGGGGTTCCATGGTGTTTGCTACGCGTACTTCGGCCTTATGCAAAATATTTACGCTTTGTGTAGTCCAGCTGGTCGGGACGACGATGACGCAAGTCTTGACGATTTCTGTACTCTGCTTCAAGTTTTCTAGGTGGGGGGGTATTGAAAAAAGATAAATTTTTGGTAATTCTCAAAAATGTAAGTTTAATTTATAGTAATATACATCGATGAGTGTGTACAAGAAGACACGCCATGTGGAGGGGAAGGGAGGATAAAGGACACCACATAGTGGGAGAGGTAAGGGTAAATAAAAAATTATATAATCAAGATCACAAGATTACGGAGTCGCGAATTCCGGATTTTGGCGAGGATCGCGTTCGATTTTTTCTTTGACTTTGTCTAATCAATTTTTTTATCCTTGCCGATATGCTAAAAGTAACTTTCCCTCGCTGTCTTTCTTTCGAACGAACTGTACGTCGATTCAATTTTTTGAGGATGGTTTTGGGCGATTCTTTTTTTTTATTTACGATTTTTGGCTTCTGCGATAATTTTTTTTTGTTTAGTTTGTCGTATAGGCTTTTTATTTTAATTACTTTTTGGTTTCACTTTTCTTTTCTCCTTCGTTGGCTCCTTAAGACAATACGAAATAAGTGGACTTTTTGGGGACTTTGGTTTCTCGTATACTTTCGTGAGTCGTCGGATTCTCTCGGGGCAGGCTTATGAAATAATTCAAATTACACGCCGTTTTTTTTTACATAGTGCTCACGTCTCGACGTTTCGAAAAAGACCATGAACTTTTTGTAAATCATGAAAATTTCACAAAGAAAGATCAAAACACTTTAATCGCGTGAAAAAACGTAATTTTTGTCTGAAAATTTTGTTTATGAGAAATCAAAGATTTTGGATTTTTTTTTTTCTTAATCGGGTTTCACGTCGAGACGTCAAAACGCTTTGAGATAATTTCCGTGGATAAGCTACAGGTGTGCTACGATTATTTACATCTATTTATAATAACTTTAACTCTACAATCGCGCTATTTCATTTCGTTGGGTTTTTTTGGAAATAGTTTTTGTACATCGTAACAATATTTACAGATATAATACAAGTTACAAGTTACATGTCACTTAACCATTACGATATTACCGTTAAACCTCTAAGGCGTAATGTAGGAATTTAAAATTTCGAAATTGAAAATTTTCTCTAAAACTATGGAGTCTGGTATTTACTCGATAAGCGATATGTCCGTCTAATGGTATCCCAATGTTTTCGTCATTTCGCAATCCTCCTCCCGCCATATAAAATATTAAATCTCTGCATCTCCGTCATCGAATACAAAGACGGTATACCATCGTTAAAAAAAAGCCAATCAAAAAAAAAATTCACTCCGTCCCTCATACGTACTTTCTCCACAATGAATACCACAGCCGATACCACGACTGTACCAATAAATACAGATTCATCCCAATCGGATATACAATCCCCAACCCCTTAAAGTTTCATGAAAATCCTAGCGATATGTAGAATTCCTTACTTACATAATTCGACCGTCTCTATAGTACCCCTACTAGATTTGCACTGGTTTCAAAAACTTACATAATACCTTAAAACCTTCACAAATTTCACTACGTCACTCAACAACGTGGAGCGTCCATGTCTCAAATATATATATATATACTATATATATAAAAAAAAGAGTGAAAACAAAAACAATCTCCCATAAACGGATCCCCCGAGGTTCCATTAATTCCACGAGGACTTTTCATCCCCAAATCCCGAAGTCGACAACAATGCCCGCAAACAGCAACAACAGTCTGGTAGAATTCTTGCGGATCAACCGAAGAATCCATAATCCATTGTCTACATCTCGTAGGACTATTTGCCAGTAGATGAGAGCAGCGGACTGGCGGTAGCGGAGTAACCTTGACTGCAGGTCGGCAGCATGAATGGATTCATGTTGAACGGTGACCCAACCACATCCCCTAACCCTGTAACATGGCCACTGTCGGTTATACGTTAGTTAGCCATCGTCACATACGAATCCAAGATCTACGTACTAAGCATGGCGATGGATAACAGCAACAAAGGTATACATAGACATAATCCGTATGACAGCCCTAATACAAGTATAGAGCAGCGTCCAGGTGATGTTAGAAAAAAAAAAAAAAAAAAGAGGGAGGTCCATTCATACAAGCCAGCAACTAAACGTAAGAGCATGCAAGGGTTGTAACACATATAGATATACAGGGTACACAGTGAAAAAGGGTTATAGGCAGTGCCGTACGCGCATATAGGTATACAAGTACACGTGTACGTCAAGACATACGTGACCTTGGTAAAGGAAGTCTAGGAAAACTCATCTGCTAAGGGATAAGGGATAATAAAAATACGTACAGTCGCCGCCATTCTCGGCGGGAAGAGTTTTCGCGCGTATTGCTTAGGGCGGACGGCGGGTTAGTGGTTACTGAGCAGCTGTTGCGAGGTGGTGCTGGGTGGACCAGTGCGGTGGGACTGAGGTGATCGGTGGTCGGAATGCGCTCGCGTCCCCGGACGTATACAGAATGCTGTATTGTTCGTGCGCTAAAACGTAAAATTGTTGAGGAAGACTAGAGAGACGAAATTATAAGTGCGTGCGATGTATTACAGGGCCGAATAAGCGCATGCGTGCGTTTCATGTGATATATATTGATATCGTATTGGATCCTTTTTTTTTTATATTTTGTGTGGTACGATCTTTTAAATTGGAATGTATATAGATATATGTATATGATTTTCATGCGAACGTTGTATTATTTATTTTTGGGACTTACGGGAGGTGTAGAGCGTCGGGCTGCCCGTGTACGGATTGGCTACGGAGTAGCTACCACTGGTGCTATGACTATGGGGTGTACTTGCTGAGCTGCCGCAGTAGCCACCACCGGTTACAACCCCTCTGGGGCTTGCGCTGCTGCTTTGCCTGTAGGCGTCGGCGCTACCCCCTACGCTACCGGCCCCGGCTCCGGCTCCTGTCGTCACTGAACCCCCGTCTACAAATAGAAATCTGTACGTCAGATGAGCGCGTCAGTATCCGATCACTCTGTTGTCAAGACTGCCTCTTGGATTTTTTTTAATTTTGGGATCGAGGACTTTTTTTTTTGTTAAGGGTTCGTATGTTCACTTACCGTCCGTCCATTTCGCGCTACCGTTTTCCTGGACGGTTACCGCCAGTTGACCTGTATACGAGTTGAAGGCTGTGGCCGAACCGGACGTTGGCGGAGCTGGGGGATGACCCGAGCCTGGACTTCTCGGTGCTCCTGGTATTCCCGTGTTTCCGTTTCTGGACATTGTGTAAAATGCTTCCACCAGGTCCGCTGCTCTTTTTAGGATTGTGTCCTTGGCCAATTTTTCCGGGTCGCTTGGATGCCGTGGGACCAATTTTTGTAACCTTTGGAAACCGTAGTCGATGGATGGCTCGGTTAAGGCTGAAATATTTGAAAATCGTGAGTGGATTTTTGGGACTTTTTTTGCTTTTAAGGGTGTAAGTTCAATTTTGTACTCACAGACGTAGACGAAGCGTCCCGGCGCACCTTTGCAAAATTGCTTGCTCTTGTACGATAGCGTGACTTCCACGACGCCTGGTATCTGTCGCGGTGGTGTTTGCACCCTGATTGCGTGTGCAGTGATTAACTGTAACGAATGCAATGATGATTATGCATAATTACATTGAAATGCCAGCAACTTTGTTATCTCTCGGGTCATTATTTTATTTACCTCGCTCCATACAAGCATCGTACCAAAGACGACCTGCAGCCCGTCGAAAAAATTGTCGCCGACGATAATAACCGTAGATCCACCCGACGTCCAACCCTCACTTGGCGATACCGCCTTTATGCAGGGTGTGGCGATCGGTGCCGGCGGATAAAGAGCTGAAAATATATAAATATTGCAAATTAAAGAATTATATAAATACACTGACACTCGCGTACTATATGAGAAATAATATAATTATACCCCACTCTATGGCAATCAGAGAAATTTTTTTGGGTACCCTTATTTCTCAAAAAAGCATTCATTAAACCCAAGAACAGGTCGAAGGGAATGCTGGATGCTCGCGAATTTTTGTATAAAAAAAAGAGCTAAAAGAAGGAAACGAAATCGCACTGCATAACGTTCGAGGGGATGGAGATGGAAAATTATCTGAATATTCTGTTTATTCGGTTGAGGCCGAGTGGCAGATATATTTTCTGGCTTGGCAGGGAGAGTTCGTGGGGTGAGTTCAGAATAAGGGTGGGGGAGGCTCGAGAGGGAAAATAGCGGGTAGGAGCGAGGACGAACAAACGAAGAGCAAGGGAGAGCGAGAGAGAGAGAGAGAGAGAGAAAACCGGAGAAGGGTTGTAACAAGAAGGAGGGGAGCGATCAGGCCGGCAGTGTCTCTGCTTGGAATTTATAACCCAATGATATCATTTTGTACCCCAGCGAAGCCAAGCCACCCCCGGTTCCCCATCCCTGGTAGCAGTGGAGCCACGGCAGAGTGGCTGACATCATGGTATATTGCCCTCAGTGATCCTCAAACGTTTTCCTCCCTCCGTGCACTTGAATAAATCTTCTGCGGTTTAACAAACACTGACAAACCTTTTTTGCGACAGCCTGTATCTCATATTCACGGTACACGCGTAATCTCAATGGCAAAGTGCAAGATCGAATTTTCGTGTAAGTTTTAATGAAGCACAGAAAATTTATTTTCGCAAAGATTTTCGATTTTACTTCGTTACTTGATTTTTTAAAATAATCACCCTATACATGGCATACGTTGTTCCGACGAATGGGATGCGCGTAAAATTCGTCATAGAAGTTTTGCGAATCTGGTATACGAAATAAATACACGATGGCAGGCCTTTGCCACGATAAGAACAAAACTCCTAACCCATGCTTTATGCTTACGTTATATCAGATACAGAAGCAGGTCGTATTTATTGCGCTTAGCCCGCTTTCCCTGGTCGGGGAAGAAAGTCGCGGAGGAGGCATCCGGCCGCGTTGGCAACCACCCCCGCGAAGGAAATTGTCGAGAGGGTGAGTTGGTTGAAAAGAGGGATTCGGTGGAGAAGGCCGGAACAAGCGTACCAACCCGGAATAAATAAAAGCCCACGTGAAAACCCGTGCTTTGGCTTTCTATCTCCTTTCCAACCCCTTTACCGCACTCGACTCGACCTCCACATTGTACGTAGTAACGGATACCTCACGAATCCCTGGTCACCCCATAATCTAAATCTAATCACACACACCCCTAATACCATAAAGCTTGCAACTGAGATTATACCTAAAAAAAGAAAATTTTCAATTATAATTTACCCACCAATAAAATGAGCATATCACCCCTAAAATTTTTTCAACAATTTCCTCCCCGCAATCACTACCACAAACCCTTTCCACAATTCTTCACCAACAACAGTCTCACGAGTACCAACCATCGAACAATCTCAAAATTCATCTGGCAGTTTCTCCAACCCCCAAAAACCAGCCCTGGATGCTTTAATCGTCACAGCTCAGGACGGCGACATCCGGAAAGGATCCCTCTCGAAAAGATTGCAATAGTAGGAAAAGCCACGAAACACACAGAGGTCCCCCTCATTGGTATGCCTGTTCCGGCATTTTCAGGGTGGTACACACAGTGGTACCCGGGAACGAGCACAGTACCGTATAGACCCTCGACGTTTGTGTTCGACCACGGAGGAACTCTAGTAACCGTGGTAGTACTGGTGGTTCGAGATAGCTTAAACTTAGCATTCACAAACCAACGCGCTCGGGAGGCACGAAGAGAGGCCAATTCCGCGCTGTGTCTTTGCTCTCGACGGCAGCCAACCAGACAAAAGGGAGAGGGAGGATGGCGTGTCGTGGGTATATAGGGTAGGTTGGAGGCATTCAGTGCCGTGGGTTAGGGGAGGTACGAGGGGAGTGAAGGAGACTAGCTATATATATACATACATATATATAGGTTGGTAGTTGGTAGGTATAGGTACCTACCCTACCCCTATATAGTATAAGGGGGAAAAGAAAAGCGGCAAAGCATCGCTGCGCGAGAGAATGGTGCTGGTTCTTTCGTTTTCTCTCTCCCATTGATTTACATCTTGTCTTGCGGAGCTACGAGTGCCGAGGGGTTGTACGCGCGATATCAGCCGTTTGTATGCGCGGCCGAAAGCCAAACTTTGCTGAATTGGCCTATGACTCCTTATATCCGCCTTCGGCTTCTCTACGACCTTTCTACGTTTTACCTCGTCCTTACCCTCCCGTCTCTCCCCTACCTTCCCTTTCGAAACCCTACCCGGGATAACGCGAGCCTCTACGTGGTTTTCGTGTCCTTTGAAATCGTCTGGTTAAGGCATACCCCTGCACGCTCTCGCACAAATTTTTAGTGACTGTTCTGTAACGGTTGGATGCACCTGTGGGTGGCTTGGGTGGATCTGTGGGTACGGGTTTTTGTTACATTGAGATGGACGAGGAACCCGCTTAAACTCGATTGCCTTTTTATAATTAGAACTCATGTTTGATAATCACCTCTGTAACGCATCACTCCGTCGGCTGTGCAGTACATCAATTCTGCGAACACACCGAATTCATTTTGTAATCACATAAACGAATGAGTACTTTGTGCGGCATTTGCGAAATTCTTTTTTGTCTGTGCACTCTTAGCGTTATTCTTGCTGGAACAAGTTTAAGCGGGTAGTTCGCGTCACTTTTATCCAATGACTTTTTTTTCTTTCTTAAGGGTGGATTTTTGGATTATCAAGGATATCGTACTTTTTTACTTCGACCAATACATATACTTACTGCTGTACTCGCCAGGATCGTTGGGATCCAGTCTCTTCGCTCTGCGACCGTGTTTGCTGTTGTTGTGTACGAACATGTTGTCGGATACAGCCAGGAGTGGTCCTTCTACTTCCACTTGGGTGGAGATGATAACCTGGAAATAATAATTGATAAGGGGACATTAGCGCCAGCTGTCAATCTTCGAATAGCTATACTTAAATAGGTATAGTTTGTACCAGGCAATGAGAACTGGTATGGAAGTTGGGAATGAACGACTTTAAAAAGAAACGGGATTTGCGAGTAAATGTCAAAAGTTTTGTCCCTGATGCCGTCAAAGAGGCGTGAGGCAGAAGTCGGGTCAGGTTGGATAATGCGTTGGGACCCTAGCTGAGATATTTCGCGGGGATGGGAAGAAGGAGATGAGGAAAATTTTGCGCGGAAGGACGAACGGTGAAATTTTAATTCGCAACTTTCGGCAATAAGCAATTCATAAACAAATTCACAAGTGCAATAAATATTTTAATTTTCCTTGCGGCTTCCAGCGCCCGGCCTCTGTACGTAGGCACGATATGCCGCCACTGCTGCCGCGACTCTCCAATGCGAAATAAGTATAGGGTGTAACAGGGTAACCAAAGTGGCCGCCATGCTCCACCGGCTTGGTTTTTTGGTAATTTATTTTTTAATTTTGTCTTTTGTTTCAAAATGTCGCTGGGAGGGCAGGGGGGTCTACCTACAGGGTGCCGCGAGATACCAGCACCCTCGTCGTGGGTTGAGTTGTTATAGAGGATAAGGGGTGTAACTGGGGGTGGCTGATGCCGTGCTGGGCTAATTGCTAGCGTCCCCCCTCTTCCTCCTCCTACCACCCCCCTCCCACTACCGGTATTTGCTCCCTACGTTCTCCGCGGATTACAAGTCGCCAGCATAGGGCTCTCAACTTTCCGTGGTGCTTCGTCGTTGAAAACAAAAAAAGACTTTATCGTCGCGGTGCTGATCTCGTGGCTTTTTTTTTAGGGAAAAAAATTACTAAAAATGTCTGTCTGCTTTGAAATAATCGTGACAGCCGTGGTTGACGCTATTGCGATTGGGGGAGAATTAAAAAAAAAAATTGACGATATTTTCGACCTTGGAAAAAAGAGTGTACGTGACTCACCTGAAAGCGTCTCATGTCCCGCGGATTCCCGGCATTCTTCAGGCAGTTTTGGTTACACTTGAGGAAGAACTTGAGGTAGTACCTGAAAGCAGAAAGAGGAGAGAATAGAATAGCGGTAGTTGCGGGTCAAATGGTTGACAAGGTGCTTAACACTCTTCCGAGGAAATTTAATTAGAAGGCGAAGTTCCTCGGGAAGCGAGCTTGAATACTGCATAAGCCAATCGCGGCGCTGCTCACTCGGCTGTATTATTCAGCATTTCTCTAGATTAAACCCGGCCACGTGTTCTCCGACCTTTAGGACCGAAGGAGGTTGCGCCTCCATACATATAACATATAGATAGGCGAAACAGCCATATCGGCCTGTCGCCTCTGAAATGTCAGAAGAAGCGAATCGATTCGATCCTTCCATTTCGTTCTGACCTTAAATTAAGAATCCTTGCCAGGATAAGTCCGAGAGTTTTGCAATCGTTAAAACTTGCCAATTCCGTCGGGATGAACTTTTAGTGAAATCAGTGCCTCGCCGAGTGAATCCGACAGTGACGACATCATCCTGAGCTGTCAGCGATGCTATCTGAGCTTGCTCGGTCCTCCCTGACTTCCAGGAGGAATAGGATCTACAATTAAGGATGGACTGGGATATGAGAGACAGCTATATATAGGTATACAGCTCTGTAAGACGTGACGTCAGAAGAGGGGGTGGCGACGTAAAGTGAAGCGAACCAAAGAGAACAAGAGAAAGAGAGAGAGAGAGAGAGAGAGAGAGAGAGAGAGAGAAAGGAAAATGATAGTGCAGAGACGTTATAGGTGTAGACGAGCCACTCGGCGAAGCAACGAAAAAGCCGGCGGCTCAATTTTCATGAATTATGTAGAATATCGGGGAATATTGAATTCGGAAAATTTTTCGGAGAACAGGGCGGATGCTGTGGGGTCGGAGACTCAGCTACCCACTCACTCGTAGCAAGGGTGGTAGGTATGGATGCTGGGTCGCAGGGATATGTGGGATTCGCAGGAGAATTGGGAAGCGGAGGAGATGCGCGCAGGAAACAATCAGGAGATTCAAAAAAGAAAGCAACAAATAGAAAGAGCGAGAGAGAAAGAGGGGTATAGGATAGAGGAGCGAAGAGGGGCTATGCGGGGGGGGGGGAGGGGAAGGAGATTTTTCGGGTGGCTCATAGGCCTACCTTCCCATGGGACGCCATTGTCATCCCCCACAGGAGTACGTCGCGCCACGCTTCGGGACTTCATGGAAAAATCAAACATACCTTCGAATCGCATCCCTTATTTCTTTCCCTACGTTTTACTCGTTAGCCTATATCGTTCTTCTCCATCATCCCCTATCTTGCTTCTCTGCTATCTCTCGTTCTTTCCCATCTCTTCTACTTTCCCTATCCTCGGTATCATCTAGGATTCGGTATATTGAAATCAATTTCTCCAGACGAATCCGCCAGCAGTAAATCTCAAGATACAGGCTGGCCAACCATACGAATCCCAACTGGATGCTGTTGGGTACCTGATACGCGCGACTGACCATATAGAATTCCTTTGGGTTGGCAACCATTTCCCTTTTCACCTATTCCTATGCTGAATATATATATATATGTATGTACGATAAAGTAACTACGTTATGTCTCCAAGCGGAATAAAGATTATTCTCTGAAAGAAGGTTATTGATCTTTACTAAGCCTGACGCTGATACAGCATCCCAGTATTGGATGTATAGGCTGTACGTACCACTACCCCCAATGCATTCCCACTCCTTTGTATACATCCAGTACCTTTTGCAGTATCTGCGAATTTAATTTTCTTCACTCTTAGAGAACATTAAGATCCTATCGAGATGCTGGATGGGTATTCAAAGCATTGTAGCCGCCCTATCAGCGCTTAAAATCTTCCTCTAAACACGACATCTTACTTCTCCTATACCATCTTATATACATCCGAGAGCGCGTGCTCCGGGCGCTGTACCACTTTCCAGTCGTATAGATAGCGGCTCCATCAAGTGGATACATTTTCACATGGAAAAACAGGTGTTTCACGGGGATGAAGATAGCAGAGAGGAAGTTTAGATTATGTACCCTATATCCGTGGCGAATTAACTTTGAGAATTTTATGGCAATTTCGCTGATACCTGTATATAGATATATATACCGTAGGAAAGTATAGCAAAATATACTATAGGAAAGATAGTTATTAAATTTCAAGATGGACGTACGATCGGTGTCTTAGTTGGCTGTCAGAAGTGATTTGCCATTTCTGGTTGCATTTACGTGGCAATGTAGTGGGACTAAGAGGGTAGGGCAGAGATGAAAGAGATTCTCCGATCAGCTCTTCGAGCGTCGAACGGGAATGGAATCCGAGTGGGATAAAGATATCATAGACTTACCCTTATATTATTGGTATCAGGGTGTCGGATACACTAATCAGCCACGACACTCCGTTACTCGTGCCTTTGCTGTATCTTCGTCATTTCTTCCATCGGCTTCAAGTATTGGCTGTTAGGCTCTAATGGATTGCGTTACAGGCTGATTCAAATACGAACTGGATTTTATTCGAAGCCGGATAGGGCGCCGTCGATAGAGTGCCGAGCGTTAGTTTCTTAGAGGGGTGAAACTCGATTTCGTCTCTATTAGATTTTTCCTGGGAGATACTCGCGCCTTTACAGCTTCTACCTAACGCGACAGACACCCGATATACATTTAGCGTATCGTGTGTACGACAATTCCTTATATATAAAATGTATATATGTAAAATATAATAAAAGTGGTAAGAAAATAGTGGGAGGGTTGGTGGTAGATTTCTTTTTTATCGACCGCTCATTATTTTTTTTCAATGAGTAACGCTGAATGCTATATAGGATGATCTTTATATTCAACGGAGAATTTATTAAAAAAAAAACAAGGCAGTTCGAACCGATTAATTGGTACACGAGAATATAAACAAACTGGTACATGTTCCGATGATTTATTGCAAGGTTTGATTGAATTTATTCAACTTTGTTTGTACGCTCATCGAGGGTTGGTAACCACCCCGCTTCCACACTCCTGGTCATATTTAGCTTTTTTCATTTACACCGTTTATTTTTCTCGTACGAACTTGCGTTGTAAAACTGGAAACAGCGAGCTGTGCACATTTTGCGGCAACGACTCCATTCGCGATCTCGTGTTTTGCTTTATTTGATTTTCCGGCCGGACTGGAAAGGCCAAACGAAATGAGAGGGTCGAGAAGGGGGGTGATTTCGCAATCGAGAACCATTGTGTATATTTTATTCCCTGTCAATTCATTAGCGGACAGAACAACGAAACAAATCGATATGTCCCTAGTTATGGGAACAAAAGTTTTATTAAAAGAAGAAAAAAAAGAAAAAGAAAAATTGAAAAGTCAATAAGTTCAATTTCTGAAAACAAGTGCATCGTGGTGCTTTGAAAAATAAAAATCACTTCCCCCCCATATCTATACACACAAGCGACTATGTACTTGTCATCCTATACACATCCAACCCTCCAAGACAGGAAGTAAGTACCTTCTGGTCTAGTAAATATATTTTCACCAGGGGTGAATGGATATAGGAGGCTTACTCGGGGACTTACGCGTAATAGTTCCAAATAGGATGGCATTACCCGTATCAGAAATCCATTTTCTCCGAGGTGGAAGAATCTTTAATCATGTTTTCAGTGAGTCTCTCCTTCACCCTTTGCCAAGACAGAGAAGAACTAAGGGTGCGATAAAAAGAGAGAGAGAAAAAAGATTTTAAGAACATCAGCTTTACAGAAGAGGTATATGGGGATGGTCGAGATAATTTCAGTATAAAAGACCTAGTCAGCCACTTTACTTCTCTCTTGACCATCATCAATATCCAAGATCATTAGGTCCCGCTCAGTATCAGCCGAATGGACCCTTTCGAAAATCCTTAAATGCCAGGGATTAATTTGACACTATAAATCTTGCATTTTGGTCCAGGTACGGGATTTCGAAGGTTCTGCCGACCTTGCAGTCCAGTGGGCGTTTCCGATGAAGTGTGCTAATCACCTATTAATACGACCCAACCTTCCAGCGAGTCCTATTGACCATAGACATTAACACAGGAGTATTCTTCAGGGAGATCTTCATTATCACTCAGGATGGGCGTGTAATTCTGATACCATCACGTACTGACTGTCAATACCGATCCAGAGATTTCCACTGTTTGCAAAGGAGATTCCCCGTGGGTTAATACTGAACGCCTTGGTGCGCATAGTAAGTATGTATATAGATATATGAGTGTAAGCTGTGATAAGATTTTACATGGATATATTTTCTAGAGTGGTGATAATGGGTCTAGACTCGTCTACCGGTGAAATCGATGGCCGCCGATATTAATGATATTTTCGTGGAGGCCCGCGGGCTTCTAACGGGAAATTCGAGGAAGCCAGGAAACGCCTGAGAGTAATCCTGTCCCAGATGCATAATGCAGATGCCTAAGACGTCAATTAATAAGAATGTGTACGGAGGTCGACGCGGTATATGGAACCACCTAGAGCCGTATGCCTTGCATACACCTTAACTGGGGTTAGCAAGGGGTTAGCAAGGTATCAAGGGATGCTTAATGTTTAACCAGCCTCCATTACGCCCCCTGTACCTACCTCGTCATCTACCATCCCTTACGAGTTGGCTCTCTTCGGATCCACCCAGGAAGTCTTATAGGTAAGGTATATGCAAGGATAACTTAAGGAAGATCCTTACTGTACATACTATAGAGCCACCTAGTGGAGCTTCTCCTGGACCCGGTAGCCTTCATCGCTCTTTGAGATCGTTTTCATACAGTTTTCCTCTTTTTCATATGACTTAAGCGATTCGGTATGAATAATCATCGCTGTTACATTTTTCAGGAAAACTGTGTCCTCACGGAGACCTGGTAACCTGGATACAGACTCAAGGATCCGATCCTCTGTCGTTATGGACCTAACGAGGGTGAATCCAATTTCCATTAAAGTCAACAAGGCGCAACGAGTCGTGCGAATAATTTGGAAAAATATGGAAAAGGACGGAGGTCCTCGTTGGAAAATTGTAGAATTAACATTACACCGGGGTAAGATAACATTGCTCAGTGGTACAGAGTCAGGCCAGCATCTTCTCAGTTGTTTGACATCCTCTTGGTCGGGAAGTCCGCAGACCTTCGTAAATACGAAGTCCACGGTACGACGGGTTAAATAAATTGTTTAACTCGCAAAGAGAATAACCGTCAAAGCTTTTACTTAATTTTGACAATTACAAAATTAAATACAGTTTCCAGTGGACGTATCCGCCTTGCGCCGTCGAACGTGCACACTGGCATAAATTTGTGCGAGAAATTTTCGTATTACCTCAGGTGGTCCATTAGTCAGAGTATTTCGTCGATAGAGAGCACGGATTACGCCAATGTCGTATAACCAGGGCCGAGTGGAGGCAAACGAAGCCAAGCGCCCGGGGGCCATAACTAAATTCTTGCGAAAAGGAGAGAACCCATTTGCCTGACTGAAATCTAAGAGAAACGAGTAGCTTGTAGCGAGTAGCTAGCCGTTCTATTCAGGTCGGTCCCGTGGAGGCACTAGCAATCCGCTACATAATTCATACCTAAGTAATACGTCTTACTAGGTAGCAAAGCTCGTACGGGGATGCCTGTCGTGGCTCACGGCTCTCTAGCTACCCCACGAAGTCTCCCACCCCTTCTGGAAGCTACCCGGAGTCCGATACGTAGATACCTACCCCTAATGGCAGTCTATCACATTAGCCGCAAGACGGCTTGAGAGGCCACCTCCCGTAACTGCATTTGCTTTGCATGGGTGCATAGACTGACGATTTACCACGATTACTATCTGATGCATCCCTTAGCTTCGTAGGGACGTTATAGTGACGCCTGAGAGAATTTCAACGACAGCTGATTCGATCCTCTATTATTTTTTTACATGATTTTATTAAAAGTACCTGTACTGCCAGATTTTTTTTGATTTCAGTACATTTTATAGCCCTGGGTAAGGGGACAGCGTGCATGGCGAAATAACGAAATTATCTTGATGCCTCTGGCAATTCGGACGAGGCTCGTTTAATTTCCATAAATGCATCAGAATGCTCGCTGTTACGTAAACTAACTTAGAGGCTGGACGTATATCGCGTGGCTCTCACTGTGGGTGGGTATAAAGTGCGATTTATTAATGCCTGCATTTAGATACCGTTTCCCTAGGGACACCTAGGGAGGACGATGAGGATCCTCCCGAGTTGGCACTGTCAAACATTGAGAAAAACGCTCATAAGTCAGTCACACGTGCCGCCGAGCACATGTGTAAAGGGAGCAGGACCTTTAAGCTTGCTCAATGGTATATTTAAACTATTATTTCCTCTCGCTTTTTCTTTCTCCTTTTTTTTCTATTTTCTCTTCCCTTCCGCTCTTGTTGCTCATACTTTATTTTGTTTCTTTCCCCTGAGAGAAATTACGTTCGAATTAGCGTACATGGAAGATTTCGTTAGTCGATTAGGTTCGAATTAGTTCGCGAGTTGGCCGAAGGAAAAGTTTCCTCAGGATTGGCGATGTTTCAGGAGCAAGGGGGTCGGAGGGTGAAAGGAGCGGGAAATTCAAAGAGACGCAGCGAATAAAATTTCCAACGCCTTGGTAAATTTATTAAGCATCAGTGGCTAATGCTGATCTGCTGTAAGTTCGTTGACACAAGGGCTTACTTAATTCGAGCTAATCTCGTTACGGCAGTTTGTCAAATGAGGCTAAAATGTGATTTTAATATTCGCGACTCCTTTGAGGAAACTTCCAAGTCACTAACTGGCTTAGACAACTCGCAACCTCCTGCGCCAGGATATCGCTTTGAGGAGTTCGAAACTCGGTAAAATCCTCGACTGCACGCTTGGGAACACCCTTACGTCCTATCTACCGAATACGTCTGGCGGATCGTGTACCTTGCTGCTTTACATTTTTTATTTTCACTGCACGGCTTTCAGCGAAAGGCCTGACTGACGTGCTTTCCTAATGTTCGAGAAACTTCGGGCAACTTCGTTCGGCCGAAGTCAAACGGGAACTCTAATCCGATCAGCGGGAATCATATGTCTGCCAAGGATCGGTCTCATTTGAATATACTTTACGAACCGTATTTTTACGTGTAGTCATTTGTAACGTTGGTAATTAATTTATTTAAAAAAAATATGACCGAGAGGGAAGAAATACCCTTGGTAAAAAACATCAACGCGTCGACCCGATCGCTATCGTTGCTTTATTAAAAAATATGCCTTAATTTTCCCCTCGGGCCACTTTTTTAATTTCCCCATTGGGACGAATTGCTGCGCCAATGGCCGCGTTGAAGAAGGGCCGAACGAATGGATTTCTCGACTCGGTCTGAATTCTCCAAATGGCTGGCTGGCCAGTGCAAACTTTTTTCACTGGGAAAGCGTCAAACTGTCCGCACCAGTTTCACAGGGTATTGCCTGTGCTTTACGTGTTTTTCTTTCTTCTTTCTTTGGCTCGAATTCCCCTTAAGATAAGGGTACGTAAATGTGGAGCTTTTCTGATTTTCGCGAAATTCTCGCGAATATTCCAAGCGACAAGTAGGTACGTAGATTTCTGAAATTTTTCGGTCGGTACAAAGAAATTGCGGTACAGGGAAAGCGAGAGTGCTTTGGATTTTGTATTATTGTTGTTAGTTGAGGAGCTTGCGAGGTTAGCAGTCGCCATACTGGCAGGACATGGAAGCACGCAGGACACGACGCCGTGGCGGCCCGTGCAGGGGTTGCCATGGTGATATCATGGGGAGGGCATTCGCCCTCTCTCACCCTCACCAGATGATAATGCTTGCCTGCCTTTCTACCGATGTTGCTACTACTGCCGCGATATCAGAAACCCCAATAAAGCAACCTTGCGCCATGTCGCTTATGAGGTCCGATCCGAAAACATTCCATTGCCAATTACAACTTTAAGATCTGAGGATTATCTCATCAGTACCAACCGATTTGCAATCCCTTTATATTCAAGGAGAAATTTCGTTGGTACGATTTTATATTCACTTGTTAAAAATTCATTGGCTTTGCCAGATTGATAGATGTGACAGCCAGATTCCTTTTGCCGGAATCTCGATTGTACATTTTTTTTTTCTTGAGGATTCCAACCTTATTTTCTTGGTAAGAAAGTCGTGTATACTCTATGGCTTTTTGTTCTACCAAAGAGAAAGTCCATCGCAGCTTCGACGAAGTGTCGTCGTATTTTCGGTTTACAACGTCTGAGGATCCTGTGTGTGTGTCTGTGCGTGTGTTTAAGGGTGGTGTAGGGAGGTTGAGCCAGGCTGAGTACCTGAGCGCTTCACCGACCAGGGGGTGGAATAGGGTTGGAGGATGGGATACTGGTCCCAAAGGTGTCGTTACAATTAGACAGCGCTGCCAACTGCTCCGGCCTCAACCGCTAAATAACTTACCGGTGCTGACAACCCGACCGCACACGGTTACCACACTTAGCCCGCATACCTAACTAACACGTATCTACGGAATGTTCGAAAATAGTCTTGAAGTACGTAAAGACAGTCAGTGCTTCTTGAATCTTGGTGGAGGAGACAAAGAATCCAGAGAGAAGATGCAGGATGGGGATACTTTGTGAAAAGAAGACAATTTCAAGAAATTTGTAGGAGTCTGCTCCGATTATTTATTTCATATTTTTTGGGAGAAAAAAATTCGTAAATAAATATTCAAAATAAAATTTCAATATTTATAGTTTTTCGCGCGTACAGTTAACTGGCGAAAATTAGTGGGTTGTCGTTACCATTAGAACGATGACGAAGGGTTGAAAGTTTCGCCATTGACATTAAACGCTGGTTGTAAACAGTGAAGGAAGTTCTCGGCACTTCCGGAGCGAGATGAGTAGATTAATAAGTAGTAAGCGCGGTGTCTGGATAAATTGAGCTAAGTAGTGACAGCGTGTTAAAGTCGACGCCGCTTTCTAGACTTTCGCCGTCGCGGCGCTCACCTCATACTTGCTCTTCGTTCTCTTACCCTTCCACATCTCAACATATTTTCATACTAGTTTTCCTTCCCTCTGAACTTTCTCTCCACAATCTACCAAACGTGTCCACGTGCCATTCTAAACCCTTTACCCAACCGAGTCTGATCCTCGAAAATCGTAAATTTTTGATTATATTTTTTTTATCACAAAAATGATCAGTCACTCCCTCCACTCGTGTTCCAAAATTATTCCGACCGTTTCATAAAATTTTTGACATTCCTCGAATCGTCCCGATTCATAAATCACAGAGGGAAGCATGCAGCACTGACAGAATGCTAATGTACACACGGGGTAGATTGAAAGCAAGTTTAAGGGAGGTTTTGACGAAAAAAAATGGTCCAGTGTTAAAAGTAAGATGGGTTTAGGCATTTGGACCGAGCGAAAGGAGTCGTCGCGCAGGCGTCGACTGTTTAGGAGTCGAATGCCAGAGGAAGAGGGAGAGACGTGGGGGCAGAGAAAGAGGTGACGAGGAGAAGGAGCTAAGCCGGAGGAGGACAAGACCAAGGAAGACGCCAAGGGGTTGAATAAGGAGAGCAAAGTGGAAGACGTCGGAGGAGAGTGCGCTAGCAGCAGAAGGAGGAAGGTGTCCCTGGAGTATCGACTTGCCCCTCGGGACCCGGCAGTCGATAGTCCCGTGGGATGGTCTATCTCTGTTCAGCACCCTCGACTATCCAGCGACTGGTCTTCCCTCGGCCGTCTCTCGACGTCCCGACTCACCCTGGCGAAGCAGCGGCAACCCTCGCCCTCGGAGAAAGCGGAGCCAACAGTGAGGAAAGGGCGTAGCGCCACGAGTTTCCCCAAGATTCTATGAAATTATACGGCTTGTATTGCAGCCACCCTGGTAGGAGCGACGAGGATGAGAAGAGGGGGTTAGGGGTTGATGGGGGTGGAAGGGCAGGTTAGCTCCTTGGTAGGTTTGGACGAGTATGGGGGGTTGTTCTCTGTGCTTGCTTCTCAACCCTCTGCTCTGGCGAATTATCCGCGCAACTTACAACCCTTATTTTTTTCCTCCCTCTCCATCCACCAGGGATTTTCTTACGTGGACCAAGTTCTGGTTCGGAATCGAGTAAGTTGGCGGAGTCAGGGTCGCGGGTGGAAAATGAAAGTGAATCTTGAGGCGTCGTGTCGGTCTGGACCAACCCCTGGGTAAGTACGGCGCGACGCTTTAAATAATTGAGAAAGTTGGTTGCGCGATGCTAGGTCACGTGTTCGTTTCACAGGTTGCGTGGAGTGGGAAGAGGGGGGAGGGGGATGAGAGAATTCCCGCGTAAAAATTTAAAAGTTTATTACACGCCCGAAGGTTATATTCCGTGACTTGGAATTTGCGACTCCATAAATGCCGAAGGGATACCGACTCCCGATGAGGGGAGGTTTTATCATCCTGGCATTGTCTGACCACTTTGTCACTGGCGTCTACACCGATGCCCCACCCAGCGATTCCCTTGAAATCCTGTATAGAATTTTAATTCGTTCGAATTCAAGCCGCGGATCGAAAGATGAGAAATAAATAACGGAGCCAGACGAGGAGATGAAATGGAGCCTGACCATTCCGGCGATATCCACTAGAGAAGACTGGATAGGTTAGGGCTGGCGGATTCCCTGCTAGTAGTATACTACACGTTCGACGTCATGGGTAAAATGGCCGCGTTCACAAAAAATCGAAAGCCATCTCTAGCCTTCTCTATACAGATATTGGTAGGTACGTACGTGCGGTCGTTGAAAGAAAGGAAACCCTCTTCGGTGGATCCGGAGGGTGCGCGCAACCCTCCCACGCTCCTCGTCCCGGACCCCAACGCCGTTCTCAATCCCCAAAATTCGCAAAATGTCCTCCGTTTGGTAATACGTTACGCGAATGGCCAAGTATTGTCCCGCGAACGTGGTAGAGCGCGTGCCCACGCTTTTTGACAATAGCTAAGCAGTCGGGGTCTCCTGAGACTTCCATTTTGACTCTGGGGGATTACGTGTGACTCCGCCCACCTACGGGGGAAGTTTTGTCGCGGCCCTCGGCCACCAGCGAAACCCACCGAGATATTGATGACTTCTTTCTTTGTGGAAAAGAGCCTCCGCGTGCAAACCCACCCCTAGCCTAGTGCCACCCCCTTCGTACGTCTCTCCACTCTCTCACTCTCTCTTTCTCACTCTCTCTCTCTCTCTCTCGTTTTCCTTTCTTCACTTGCCGTCTCTCCGACTTCTCTGCTGCACGTCGAAATAGGCACGCGTTACCATCCCGCGTGGTCTTCCCTTTAACGGGGGGAGGGAGGGGGGTGGTAGACATCGATAACGATTGTTCTAGGAAAAGAATGGGCCAGTAGTGGGACATTGTTATTACACATCCTACGAGAGGGTTAGTACGCTTTAAAGACTAGGGATATTTCAAGTTTTGTTTTTCTTTTTCACTAGGCCGTTTGCAAAGTGCGTGCGAGCAGCGTCGAGCGGGGGTTGGTCGAACAACGGCATCATAAGTCGGGAGTGGTTTGGGAGGTTTGAGGGTGGCAAAGGTCCCTGGAGGCGGCAGGCTAAATATATCCAACCCCCAAGTCCCCCTGACAACCCCCGAGGGAGAATGTCAAGACAACATGGCCGACGCCCGTCATCCTACTACCAACCCTATGTGTACACTAGCCGTGTTCGACCACCAGCCCTCCTACGTTTCCAAGAACGTTCAAAGACTACACAGCCCTTCCCACCAGAGGCATGTCTAAATACTGCGCCCTCTATATCCGCTCCAAGCTTCTCTGCCAGTATTGATAGTGGTAGTGGTAGATGTAACGGTAGTAGTAATACTAGACACCGATACTACTTCGCTACCCTTGGCCGCCTTCCTTATTCCATTCTTCGTTGACTTGGGTGCTTTCATCCCTTAAATGTCAGCAAGTCCATAGGACCAATCAGACATCAGACAAGACCCCCATTGATCGTTCTCCATAAACGACCCAAGTAGGACGAATCATAAAATTACCCAAGTCCCACTAAGGGATGAAAGTTGAGAATGAAGAAGGAGAGAGGAGGGAGAGAGAGAGAAAGAAAAAAAGAAAGAAAAAGAAATAGATTAAAGTCTCGATGTCCATGACGTTCGGCAATGTCAAGTGTTCTCTAAAGTCGTTCTCCGACCAGTCGAAATTAGCCACCCTCAGGATTACACTGAATTAACAAATTGAAAAAAGTCTTCTCCCCTGAAGTTGGTCTTAAAGGAGGCCAATCCTTATCCGACCGAAGGCAGCCTTAACCTTAAAGCTAAAGCGCGATCTCCCAAGGACATCGGACCAACGAATTCATGCAAATGTTACTGGCACGGGAGAGCAAGCTCAGCGTCTCCACCAACTACCACCAGCAGTACTATCGTCCTACCGAAATCAGCAGCATCCCCAACACACGTGAACTTCCTCTTCCGTCCTTACTACTGATAACATGACGTAACCGTCACTACGGCACGCTGTCACGTAGCTAGCAGGACTCGTTAAGCTGGCAGGACTCTGTTTCAACAACCCCTGTTGCAGCAACCTCTTCGCAACTCACCACAGGCTAAGCCCACCTCAAGAGGATACTCGCAGGGACGATTTTGGGGTAGCTTCGTGAAAACGCAGCTTTTCGACAGAGTCGTGTTCGATACGTGCTGGAATTTTGAGAAATCAAAAAAAAGAAGCCAGTATAAAGAAATTTCGACGTCTGCGTTGAATATTCAAAGTTTCGCGGCGGGGTGGCGAGAGGAGTGTAGACATCAGTCTTCGCGCATTTGAGTATTCACCTTTAACTTCGATCACCTTCGAATTTTCCATGTCTGAATTTAGCTGACCTTGTGGCACTGGGTCTACGTTGGTCTCGCACAGAAGGTTACTGGTAGTAGGTATAGAGGATGGTGGAACGGGATTCCGAAGGCTGAGGATGAGGTAAAGCTCGTTGGAGGGTTGTGCTCTCGTGCCAAGGGGTGTGATTGGTGAAGCTAGTAGTATCGATTATACCACTGCGCGATCTTATGCATACCCTCGAGCTTCCCGACCTCATCCCCTTCGGGCTAGGCTATACCAGGCCGCGCCGGTGTCTGTGACTCTAAACTTTAGGGGTTGAACTTGTGCCGAGGCATCGGGAGGTTGGTTGGCGTAGGGACTCCGCGACTCGTGATAGTGAAAGGGGGCGAGTGGCCATAAACTCGGATATCGTTTGCGTTTTCTATTTAGCCATTTCACTTTGTCTACTATAGTGCTTTCTTTATCGTCGTGGACCCGAAACGAAAGTCACCTCGCGGTAAGGATTCGTGTCGATCATCAGGTACCTGGGTCTGTCCTATGCTACCCCTGGATTTGTCTTGAAAATTCTCGATCGACGTAAAAAAAAAATAAAATAAAAAAGAGAAACGTCTGTCTTAATTTCCCTAATGGCGAAAACATTCTACTCGAAGGTTTAGGTCCGTGAATAGAAAATGTTTCATTGTTAAATAAAACAGTATTCTCGCGGATACCATGGATATAGAAAAGAGTCCCTCCCTCCCTCGCGCCCTACCTGCCGCGTCCCTACCTTGTATAAGGGTGTCTATCGGGAACGCCGTTTCCCGTACATTTATTGCTTGCGCCACCCTCCGCGCTTCTCCGGGTTACGACGTTATATTTGATATTGGATAGACTCCGTATACGTATCATTGGCGTCGTAAAACCTGCCGTAAATAATATTAAATAAATGTAATACGCGAGGCAAAATGCCGTTTAGCCGATAGACGCTTTTATATCGGAAACTTCGGGGCGACGTCACGCGCATCGTCCCTCTTCCTCAGCTAGAATCGAAAAAGCAGTTCACATTTTTTTTTTCATTCCTTTGCGACGAAATTTCGTCCTTCAAGTATTTACCGACAACCACTACCCCCGCCGCCCGTTTTTCAATTCCTTTCACCTTTCTCCCAGTACGATAAGAGTCCACGAAGCTCGCCGAGGTAAGGCGGACGTATTTACAGCTGCCGTAAAACTGGCCGGTTAATTGAATGCTCGATCGTGTAGCTCGTGAAGAGGATGCACGACAGATAGAACGAAGGGACCAAGAGCGAGAGAGAAGGTAGAGGTCGCGGATCTCGCGTCTAGAATCCCTAAATTTTCACCTCGTAATTCCCGACCGGCCAAAAGGGGTCGTACGACGTAAGGGATGGTCTCGTTCAATCTATACGAGATACTTCAGTGCTAAGGGTGGAGAAGGGAGGCTGTAGGAAATTCATCGAGAGGGTTGAAACTCAAGAAAGGGATAGTGTACTGTGAGGGTGGTATAAGAACGGCGGGGGGTGTAAGGAGGGTGGACCTCTTCGGTTTAGAGTCTACCGTTCGATAGAGTCGACTATACGGCACTGTCACCCTGGTGTCCAATGCGTTCCTACGTCATTAAGCGTCGCGACGTTATAACCCCCAACTCTATACCACGTTACTACAATCATCCAAGATATACCCGGCGTCCCCCTTTTTTTTCAACTTACTATACCATCCCACTAAATAGGACATCGCGTGACGCTACTCCAGGTTCATTACATTACGTTAGTCTGCTCTAGTCAAGACTTTATTTCTATATAGCGAAGCCATCGGGCTCGTTTAAGGACACATCGTCTCCAGCGCCGGGAAGTGTCGAGGAACTCGCATCAGGGAGATAGATAGTCGAGCAGATAGACAGATGGCTGGAGTAGACGGATAGATAGTTGGATATATAGAGAGACGCGGAGTATACGTAGCAGGTAGATAAAAAGAGAAAGAAAAAGAAATTGAAAAAAAATTGCCACGATTTCAAAACCTACCAGGGATGGTCGGGTGTACGCTCGTTGACTAGCGCTAAGTTTCCTTGTACATACATCCTCGAGGAATACCGGTATACCTGCTGGTGGTCCCGCGGAGGTAAGTGAACCAAACCCAAGGAAGGCATTCGAACATCAGGATGAATATAAAGAGTCAGAAACCCGTATAGTTAATTGCAAGAATAATTTGTAATTCGAGAATGTCGCCAAAAGGCAGTTTCTCTGTGTAACGGGTATACCCTGTCAGGAAAGGAAATGTTAAAAAAAAAGAGGACAAGAAGCAGAAGGACATGGGTATAAACGGAAGGGGCGCCTGGCGTCTTGACGAAATTATCCAGGAGCTGACCGATGGCAAGGACCCAGTTTTGTCCGCAAACATTTGTCAGGAAGCGTCAAGTAGCTATATGACGTCTCTTTTCACGCCGTCGTGTCATCCACCAAGGCGAAACCCCATGGTAAACAGTCGCACCCACTAGGAAATTAGCCGTTAAGTGTTTTATGTATCCGGCTTTGGGAACACGCCCGAAACCGAACTCACGTGGCGCGCACTACCGGGACGCCTGGTACCGATGTCTACAGCGGGTTCTAATTTGTGAACGTGCGAACGTGTCGGCGATTATTTCTTTGTGCATCTGCGTATTCTATGGTGGGTCCTCGAGTAAACGATGGTCACCGTGTCGATGGGTCGTAGCACTTGGACGATCACTCGAGTGATTGGAGGAGTCGTGACGTGGCCTCGGGAGGCTTCCACATGGATGGTACCTAAGAGACGTAGAGGCTTTACGCCTTTACACGAGTCAAGGCTGGTTGGGATTGTTTATTTTGTCCACGTCGTTAACTGGTAACGGCCTCCCGATGGACGGTTAACTCTGCTTATGCGTCGATCCTTTGGATGGACATTGGATGGATTGGCTAACGGCTATACTCGGTACATGATAAGTCGCCGTTGTTGCGGTCGCGATGAGTCCGCGCGAGCGAGAGAGAAAAAAGGAGATCGAAGCGAGGAAGAAGAGAAGAAAAAAAAAGTGAGGATAACCAGCATCCTCTATTATAAATGGATCAATTCTTGTAAACCCGAGGATGGTTTCTTGCGCGCGTAGCGCATCGCCAATAGGAGTTGATTGGAGTTTGGGTACATTTGTGAATCAACTGGTATTTCAGTCAGTGATAACATCGTCATTATCTCTCTCACACTTTTTCTCCTACTCGCTGTACGGTTAGCGAGGTGAAGATTCTTCGTCTTTATTATATATGTTCTTCATGCGTCTCTCCCCCATCTTTTTCATCGGATCCTTCCGACTCGGCAGCAGGCCAGATCCTCACCAGATGCCGGCTGAATCGCCGACCGCCGATAACAGGGCCCCGATATTCCCGCTTGAATGTCTCATAACTAACAATCCCGACGTTCTAATTAAATATCTATCGTTTAATTAAGAATGATTTACCGTCGTCAGCGAGCGAACCAGCAAAGCCAATCCAAACGACCAGCCAGCCAACCGGAGGCTGCACCATTCGATGCTTGGCAATCAATGCAGGAATTATCCTCATTAGGTCGAGATCCGCGCGGTCTGCCCGGCTTCGCCGTGTTCGCTTCTGGCTGGCACAGGCCTTAGCAGCCTGAGCTCCTGGACGCTTGGGATCCGGAGTGAGGTGGGGGAGGAGTGTGTCTCCAGCGTGGAAGTAGGATGAGAGGAGACATCGGCAGGAAAGAGCGAAGAGCAAAGTTAAAGGAGAGGAAGGAGCACGGAGCGAGGGACTCGAGCCGAGCTATTAGATCGAGAGCTGGTTGAGCTGCGGCGCTGAGAAAAACTGGAAACCTGAGGCTTCTTGACGGTCCGTGAGGATGCCAGGGGGATCCCAGGGGTACGACGGAGAATTGCCAGGACTACCATGGGCTCTAACCTGCAGGGGGAATACTCTTGGCAAAAAGGAGTCGCTGACTTCGAGTGACAACTTAGCGAGCCGGAGCTCACCTTTCTGTCCATCCAATGGCCACACAGGTACCTAGTCGATACGTTATGACACTTTTAAACTGCACTTGATTTAAACTGTATCCTTTTTATCCAGGATTACTTGCGACAGCCATTTTACATCGATAAGCAGCCATATCGGAGAGATCGACGACTAATCGATATGAGCGATTGGCATCCTTCGATTCCGTCATTCTTCGTACCACTTGGGACCTACTTCAAGACGGACTTTCAAGCAGCCGTAAACATCGCTCGCCGATATCACTCCGACCAGAATACCAGAAGCGGCCGTAACGTGCGTAAGGCTCAGCTTACACGGCCGGTCATATGGCAACGGGGAAAAATACGTAAGAGTAGCTAACACGGCCATATGTCGAGTCGTGGAGGAAGAACGTTTGCGTTACGTCGTACGTTCAAGTAGCCCCGGGCGACAGGAGCGACGGGGTCTACAGCCCGGAAAAGGGGAGAGATCTAGCACGGTGGCTGCTGGCGAATTGGCTTTATCCCGGCCCTGAATTTTCGTCCCGATCTCTGGCCACGTGTGTCATGCAGATATAGGTATAGATATAGTACACGGATGCACACTTGGTAGCCTTGGAGCAACGGATAATGTTATTTCGATTTACATATAGTACGGGTACCTCACGATCTTTATATACTGCATACGTGCACATATGCGACGTCGCAAGGAATAGACGATGCTTTTAGAGCGTGCACTTTTATACGTATACTTACACATGTATTTTTTAGTTACTTTAATATCGCATACGGAACTCAGGATGGTTGAGAAATTTTTGAACTTTGGTTCAACGAGCGCGTCTGCGGTTTTTTTATTGTGTGGCAAAGGTTAGAGAGAGTTGATTTTGTTAGAGCGGCGCTGCCGGCTGGTGAGAAAGTGACCAGATGGGATTCTGGTTACGTTTATCCTGCTAAGTCCTGGCTTGAATTTGGCTCGGGGTGCCGCTAGGAATGTCCTGTAATTGATAGTAGCGTACACACTGGGCTCAATGAGCCGTACGAAAATAATAAGCCATCGTAACGCCGTAGTACTACGTGGGTATTATTGGCTCTGGGGGTGTTACCAGAGTCGTAGAGAAGGGTGACTACCCGCAATGTATGCACCCCTGTGCTTAGCTGGTTGGATATCGTCTTGGGGTGTGTCGAACGTCTATATTTCCTGTTTGCTATATTTCCGATCCAGACGAGTCTTTCCGTAAAGTGCATCCGTATAGGATGCACTTGGTTCAATTTATTGGACGATCATCATCTTTGAAATTATACAAAATAATTCCCTAATTGTTAATCAACGAACTAAGCAAATGTACAGGTTGATCTCAAGACGGATGAAGGAACAACTTTTTTCATCCGATTGGACTTTGAAATGGAATAAGGGGAACAAAATTACAAAATAAAAAGTGAAAAGCACGAAATATAAAAGTTATTTTTTTTTCAGGGAATCCGGAAAGTCTCGCGGTGGTCCAGCTGGCTGGTCTAACCTAGGTAGGTACAGCCGTAAGATAATCCAATCTCGTACATGGCAGATGATGTAATGCCTACGTTTCAAGAGTGAAGAGGGCCGTAGAGCAACCCTCAGCCTCGATTAGATTAGGGTGGATTAGCCAATCAAAAACTACAATGCTGTCAGGAATCCAATCCCCATTGGATTCGTGACATTTGATGCTGCAAGCGCTCTATTAGATTTGCGACGTCGTTAACGTACGGCTATCGAACTATTCACTAACTAGAATACGAATGGCTATCAGAAACGAGATAAACCCTTTTGCCGCGTTAAACGATACTTCCTCTTTTTTTTTCATCCTTCGTTTTATCCAAATTGCCCAGCACGTTTAATTGAGAAAACGCGTACAAATTAATTTCACTCGGACTATCGCATCGATATCACCTTCGGTGTACTGGCTACGTACACGTGAATGAATGCGTGTCACACGCGATCCTCGTTAATTTTCAAATGAGGTGTGGCTATATATATACACACACTGTATACGTATATCCGTATCCATACGTGGGCACGTGAACAGTCTGTTTGCCGGGTTTTCATTTTACAAAGAAATTGTATTCGTGCCCATTTACGTTTTCCCTAACACGTGAAGACCGAATGAATGGTTCGGAGCTAGTGGCTCCACTCCTGGGACGGTAACTATGCTAATTAAGTGCGGGCTAACCCTTTAAACGAGCGATTAAAAAATTAGGGGTTGACGGCTTTATGAAGGCGGCTCATTTGTCAAGTGAAAACACGCCCGTAACTCGCTGCACGTTTTCGACGACTTTCATTCATGAAAATACATTCCGTATTCTCGTTGCCGAGACTGGAAAACCTTAAGGGATAGTCGATGAGTTTAAGGGCAAAGAAAGAAAAATCTATTAACCTAAAACACATAAAACAAGAAGCGAACAAATCCGTGCCATCTGTCGAAACGACGCTCCATATCGTAACTGGTACGTTTGTCTCTCGTGTCTATCATTTGTCGACACCACATGTAGATAGAAATTCAATATGGTGCCAAGACACTCTATACCTTTCGGCACAAAAAGAGCAAAGGTCTTTTTACTCAATCAATAGTACCCTAACATTCTGTATAGGCACCATTATACCGGGTACAGGAACAATTATCTAAATTTGCATTATATCTCTATCAAATTACCAGATTCGTATTATTGATAAAATTGCCCATTTCAGGGGGATGAAAACGAGGGGTCGATTCAGGGGTAAAGACCAAGGGTACGAATGTCACTCTGTTCATTTAACGTCGATATTTTAGGAGCGGCGAGACTGGCCGAAGGGGGCAGGGGACTATCTTTCATACCAATGGCGTACGATCATCTGAAATTTTTATCACTCACAAGATATTAAAAAAAATATATATCTATATACGAATGTTTATTGTGCTCCGCATAAAAAGAAATGTATAGCTACTCGTAAAAGTCAAAGGTAACCCTTGAAACTTCTTCTCTACGAAGCCAGCGCTGGAGCACCCGAATAAAACGGCCCTGGCACCAGTAGCCGATACCATCCCAGGGTGACAGGACGATTGCACTGTCACAGTCCAGTTACGTAGTAACTTGACACCATCAGGGTGTACACGCCCCCTCGCACACGCTTCGCATTGCTATCGCAACCAGACAAACGGACATGTGGGATAGAGAGGCATAATCCACACGTGCTCCCGCTAACTATCTCTCATATGAAATTAGTCATGGCCGCGTTTCAATAATAAAATAACCGAGCAGCGAGGCAATTATTATTATGACGGCGAGTGCCATCACGAAATAATCGTAACGAGCTCGTTATCAGTAGCTACCATCCGTACGCGAGAGCTGCGATTTTTATTCGGACAGAAACAAACCGCCGTATCTCATCCACGCTGAACTTCGTATCTGCAGTACGTATTAGTCAAGGGTTGCATAATTGGCAAGGGGTTTTCCAGCCCCGTGTATAGAAGAAAAAGACAATAAAATTAAGCACCGTTCTCATCTTCGGTTATACTAAAATCGATTGGTTATCAAGATGATAGTCATATACTTCGATATACAAGTGGGGGGATGGCATTAGCATTAATTTATTCCTGCAGCTACAACAAATGCCGTGGTAAATGATAATGCAATCGACGTGGCTGCATAGGCGCAGAAGGGCACAGATGGTCGCCCCAGGCACTTACCAGTTATCCTATGTCCTGTACACCCTATATGTACTGTATACGCTATAGCCCATACTGCCTCCGGTCAAAGGGATCTATGGGGCACGGCTGGCCACTAACCGTATTTATTCACGGATAGCTAAATTTCATAGAGTAGGAGTAGGGCTGATAAGGGGATGGGTGGGGGATACGTTAGAAAGGGGATACACGACAATATGTATATATATATTCTATACCCGATTTCTTACGGATCGCGTAAATTCCTTCACGTGACGATCAAGAATTCATGCGGTTAGAGAGACCCCTTGGAAAAGTGTCTTACGATTTTTCGATCTGTTTCACGATATGTGTCTACGGGCTGCCTGATGCTTTCTTCGACCTCGAATGACTGTATACGTAAATATTTCAAGGATTGAATTTTGGTACAGGCTGTGTATATCGTATACGTACTCCAGCGCGTACGGTGCAGTATCGATACGTATAGTGTGTGCTGTTTTACTCTTTGACTCTCTCGTGTATTAGTGGACCGATATTTAATAACTGTAGGACAGCCATGACAGATATAGGAAAGGATATATCTCCACAACGTTAAACGGCGAGTGTATCGTGCGCTGTTTAGTCTCACACACACACCAGATCACCGGGAAGTGGCTGCGCAACAGATAACTTTGATTTATTTTAATTTCTCTCGGAGATTTCGTGCACCATGAATTACGAGCAAGTTATTTTCGAGAGTTCACGGTGATTTACCGTGGGTACGTAATCGTTTCGGAGGTGTGTATAGGTACGTATATGCGGTGAGTTGCAGGCGGTGGAGACGCTTATTTTTTAACGTTGTCATTTGCCAGGAATATATAAGCGTACAGGAGAGTTTGGTTTGCCGGGTGGAAAAGAGAGAAGTTCGCGAGAAAAGAAACGAGAGACTATTTTTTTATTTTTTTTTTTCATTTTCCCACGAGAATAGCGAAGAGGAGAGAAATCCTAGAGAAATTCTTCCAGCCTCCCTCTACTGTGGCTGATGTACCCCCCCTTCCTGTCCCACTTTTCTCTCTGTCTGTCCTCTCGCGGTTGTCTTTACACGAAGAATCCTATGCTGTACCTCGGGAACTTCTGTACAGTCGGAAGATGAATTCGACGCAGCATCCTGCCAGGAGTTCTAAGGATCGGCGAGTGCTCAGCCGCGAAGCTGTTGCGGCCAGCATGGGAATTATCAGGAGCCGCGGAGGTGTGATGGTCTAGGAGCTCTTGTCGGGTTCACCAGTGGAAAGGTTAGGTTAGTCGGCGTCGTTGTTTGCAGCATCAATCATGGTATCACCCCTGGCTTCCTTAGGAATTCGGTCCAGGAAGATTGTCTGCTTTTGCAATGCGTGTACATATTACGTGGTAGAGGTTACCCCGAAGGCATTGCGCTTACGAAATTTACATCGGAAACAATTTCTGGCTGGAACGTTCGCCGGTAAAGGAGTCGATAGAGGGATGATTTTTCTTATCTATTTCAGTAGCGTATCTGCACTCTCTTTTTCTTCTTGTCGTCCGGTTCATCAAGTTAATCTACTTGCGTCCTCGTGACACGCGCCATTTACCGGCCTTGTAGGCCGTCGAATTAATCGGGACTTAATTACGGGAATTACTTGTTGCAGCGACCGGGGCGCATTAGGGCAACGTCGCGTAATAAGATTCCCTTTAATGGCATTACATGCCTCATTGGCACTTACCAAATCCGAACTTCTCCGCGACTTTACGTTGTGTTTGACTTAACCGGAAGTTCTAGGGAACGGTTGAGGCTTCCCGCAGAGAGCTTTTACGGGACTGTGCTATCGGCGATGTAACTTAACGTGACCCCCCCGCAACCCCTTCGGAACCCATTCCGGAAGTCCTGTACACCCTCCCTAGAAAACTTTTTCGTGCGAGCTGCCACGTGAAATATCTACGAGTTTCGACCACGATTGGAACACAGTTCCGACTGGTACTGATCAAGGACTTTTTGGTCCAGACTGGACGGGACGAAGCTGCAGCGCAGTGGATTCAGAGAAGTTTACGGTTCGCTCTTTGGATAAACACGCAAGACTATTCAATCTTGATTTGATACTCAAGCCGAGCAGTCCTATAAGGTCTTATACGTAGAAGGTGGAGCGGGATAACGAATAAGATTGAATTCCAAGATCCGATCGAAATTCAAGTGACGTACGTCGAAACTCTACGGGGGAGCGAGTATGGTGAAAAAAAAAAGACGAGGATGACGTCACACATTTAATAGCTTAATTTATAATTCTCGCTACAAGAAAACGAGATCCCGGACAAGAGCGGAGCTCGGTGAGACTCGAGAAGAAGTCTATGAAAGAAAGGGCCACATTATGGCTGTGTCCGTTCCTTTATATGGAACGTCCTCTCCGTGGGTGGTCGCCTTTCAAACTATCGTGACGACACCCTGGTTCCAGGCAATTGGTCAGGGTATCCCTGCGTAGACAGAGAACCACTGACCGACTGCACACCATACGCTCCAACCTAGAAGGCAGTGGAGAGTGAGATCGAGCCGCGACGCGCACTGAATCACTCATCGTCCTGCGAGTCCTCCAGAGGCGAGCTATTAACTCGCAACCTGGTACTCCTAGCATTCTACAAGGTTACATTATTTACTACACTCCTCCCTGTCTACACAAACTTATTACGATCCGGCTATGTTGATGCCTGCCTGTCGTGAGGTAGCCCGACTGCTTCTACGGCGACGCAACAGGACACTAAGCCATGTGACGACTGGAGGATTCTTGGCTATGCCGTTTTTATTTTTAGATAAGGGACCAGGGGTCAGATTACGAAATGAAAATTTGGAGGGTGGCGGGCAATTATTAGGGGTGGTGCAAGTCGGAAGGGAGGCAGGACGTGGCGTTGAAAGTCAGGACTGGGTGTAGGGGAAGAGTTGTAAGGTATCAAGAAGCAAAAGGAGCCGTGGACCAATCGGACGAAGTATAAGGGAACTGTTCAAGGTATTCTGTAAAATCCGGTGATTCTTTCGGGCGTCTTCGGAGATGATATTTGCTCGGATCAATCCATATGGTCGCCATGGCAACCGGTCAGCCTCGCTCGTCCACCCCCCACGGTCGAAGTCCGGAGGCCGGCAGCCGAACGAATGAACGAACGAGTGACTACGGGGGTGGGATGTAGGGGATGCTGGTAGACCCAGTGTAGCTACCGGTACTATCATTCGTGGTGGTGGCGAATGGTGGTAGTAGAGGAAAATTCGCGTCTTGCTGTAAGGGTAGGAGGGTAGGTACTATAGGCTGAACTATACTTTTCTCTACGGGAGGGACGAAGGCTTGTAGCTGCAGGACCACTACAGCATCCCTTGGGTGTCTTGCGAGAGGATCGGCTGGCTGCCTGGTCTGGATGACTGGCTGACTAGTACAGGGTAGCAAAGCAACTTCGGTCACTGGTTGGACGTCCGGCCGGCCGACAGACGCAAATGTATTCATGAGCCTTTGTTTGCGAAACCGTCCACGCAGCTCCTTTGTCCTCCACGTTTCTTCCTTCTGTTATCTTTTTTTTCTTCCTCTTCCTATTTCTCTCCCCGCGTACTCCCCGACCGCGTCCCTTTTCCATTTTCTTCTTCTTCTTCGCTTCTCACGCGTCCTGGCGACACCGCGTGATCCTCACGACCAAAAGCCGACAGACGCAGGCCCGATTGACTCGTCTTTCGGATGGACCCGCACTGGTCCCAGCGTTGAGCTGAATTCGGAATAAGAATTATGCCCTGTCCACACGAAGAGCCCGAGAACCGATCGAGGTCTAATCGCGATTCGTATACCGGCTCGTCCCACTTGAGAGTGTCGCTTGACAGATAGATTTATCGTTAACGATCTTAAGGCACTTGATCTCTTGAACCGCTCCTTGAATTCGGTTTCACTCGCATTCCTCAAGAGCGATTGGTAAGCGTGCCTGAGGTACTGGGACCCATAGCAACGCAGCATCCCGAAAGAGGATCCTTTTCCATACCCAAGTCCCGTGGTTCCTTTCAGGACAGTTAACCATGTAAACCGTACAAGGACGGGCTTCTGGTTAGTATCGAAAAAGGAGCTCACACTTCCGTCTGACATAACACCCCGAGAGATACTAGTATAGACGTTACAGAGACAGATGCGAGAGGATGAAAGCGCCGCCGCGGTCCATACCCTGAGAACCTCTAAGTATTCTACATGCAAATTTATAGAGATCCTTCGGACACGAACTGCGCGAAGGGCGTATCCTCGTGGGAGTACACCACCAGGACTAAGAGCGCTTCCTTGTTCTGTCACTCGGCTCCATTCAAATCAATCGCATAAATCTTGAGCGTCGATCGCTTTTCCATCGAGCTTTGTAAGAGCTTGCGAAAATTACTCTGCACTTCCGTATTAGCATACCTACACAATAAACTCCACTTCCGTGTTACACTAGCCTTAACTATACATATATTTATTTTCCTTCGATCGCCTGACGCCGGATATCCGGTTTTGCCATTATTATTATTATCATTGACAAAAACATTTTCATACCGATCCCAACCCCTGCTACCGATCCTCATGGATTCTCAGCGTACCAGCGAACGTTGGACCGGCTCGATCGCGCGGAGATAGAGCAGTGGATCATCATTAACCGGATGGCGCAAAACCGGCGACGGCTGATTGACAGGAGCGCAAAGACTTCCCGTTTTTCCTAAACCCGCCTTTAGTTCCCGGTACGGCGGAACCTTCTGCGATCCGCTCCGGGCTGTATACAGTATGGCGGGAGTTGGCAGCTTTGCCGAGCTGATGGACTGCCGTGAGGCGCCAAGCTATGCCAGTTATTCGGCTCTTATTTTATTCCGGATCTCGGTAAGTGGCTTCCAATTCTCTCTCCTGTCCCGTGTCTTTGCTTCAGGGATAACTAGAAGTTCTCGAGCGGACTTCGATGAGTTCTTTCACGCGAATTGACTGTACTCTAGGAAATATTTTTTTTTGCTAAATAAATAGAATTGTCAATGAGAAACGGTACAAAGTGATTTCTGGTATTCTTACGTGCGTGGCTAACGTATGTGACACGGAGGAGGGAACAAACGAACACAAATTAGTGGTTAGGGTGAGCGCGACCAGAAACACTTCGTTTTTGTCAACCCTTAACGGGAACGAAGTGTTTCCTCTCCTGAGGATACCGGAAGGTCACGTGGAATGGATAGTCAGTGGCATTCAGGAAAACCTCGAATTTACCTAAACTTTACTATAATCTAGTGTATCGTATCGGGAAGTGGATTAGAGGGAATATGTATACATATATACCTACAGCAGACGATGGTGTGTTTTGTGTCGTATACGAGTGTTGTTATATATTATAGCCAGCGACTTATCACAATGAGTAAAGGGATCCGGATCAGACAATGGGACGACACGCTCCCTCCAACACCCACCCGTTCGACCCCCTGGTACTTGGCATTAGTGCGTGTAGTGTTTGGAGGCCCTAGAAAGTAATTGAGTTCGCCACGCGACTCTTCAAGTGGTTCCCTCTTTTTACTTTTACCTTCCCTATCCCTCTGTGTCTCTGTTTTTCTCGTATTACCCTCGGCAGTATTATTTTCTTTTTTTTTCCTTTCTCCGAGCTTTCATTTTCTCCGGTCTGTCCTGGTAACCACCTGTTTTCAAGAGTTGGCTACTGACACGTGAAAAAAGTACACACACGATACTCACAGAGATAACGAACCTATCGAAGGGATCGTTCGACATACGGCCAATGGGGATGTAACACACGCGTATGATTTTCTATGCACATACTTCGCGACGAGGAATAGGGGTAGATATATGGAACACGAGGATTTGTTGATGTTTACTTTACCTTTTTTTTAATGAACCTAGTCTTTGCTATAGGTTAACTCCGTTTCAGGTTAGGTTTCAGGGGTAGTTAGTTTGCTTCGGGCCTTCTGGATTTTTTCCCAAGGTGTAGGAAAACGAAGGGGAGGGGAGACGAGGGGTGGTTCGATCGGAAATCAAGAACGTTGCCCTTCAACGTCCACGAGCCGTGACGCTGGGCATCTGGTTCGCGAAATCCGTGACAGGGACTAGAAAATGCCAAGGGTGTCAAGCAAAGGGTGACGACACTGGGGTGGCTTCCCTAGACCGGTTTTGGCCAAGGGAGTTTAGGGCTGGGCCAGCACGACTCTTCTTTCCGTACAATTTGAGACGGTAATCGGCCGGAAAGAATCTCTCTGGGCCTTCAGCCACGGCTACCCGCCATTCTTCCTAAGTGATTTGATACAGGGTGCCATCTTGGCTCGCGACACTCCTGGCAGAGGGTTGCGCCAAGGTTAAGGGTACTTTACGCTGATTTCTTTTTTTTTCTGGGAGAAAAGAACAGAGAAGAATGGGACATCACGGCGACTCGATAAACGTGAATGGCTGAGACGCGGAAGCTCGTTTTGCGTTTTGGGGTGGGGGGTGGATTTTCAGGGGATGAAATGTTTATACAGTAGTGTTGCCGATAGAGGGTGCAGAGGGAGGTGTGGATGCTTCTCTCTTATCAAGGGGGTGATCGATGGCGATTTTTCACTCACTTAGTTCCTCTCGCATCAATATGCATTAAGCTGATCGGTTCTCCCTGTTGGATTCTTCTTCTTGGTTACCGGAAGTATCTTTTTTTTTTTAGTTCCTTCCGTTTCTCTCTACCTAAACGCTCCCTTTCTTTGACTCTCGCTCCCTGCTACAGTACGCATATATACCGACCCATCCTGCGGCGCGGCAGTCGCCGTTAATGTATTCCGCGAAAATACGTATTCCCTATCGGGGTAATTCTCGTAGCGGTATAACCGTAACGGAATCGCAGCAAAGCCGTGGAATACAGCTAAGATTCTAGAGTCCTATAGGACTCGAGGGTGTTATTAAAAAGGGGGATTGTTGCTAGACCGGGAGTCACGAGGCTGTCCAGGGAGATCTCCACCTGCCGCGCGACGCCCAAAGTACCTCCAATTCTTAAGGCGTCGCGACGACCGCAAGCTTTCTGCAGGATTATCGGCAGTTTCGCACACCCTTGCAAAATTTTCACCAAGTAAAACGTTGGTAAGCTCAAACACCCACGTAAAGTCAACCGACACGGTGCTACGAGGGTTGCAGCCAGTTAAGGATTTTAATACGACGTATGTGTCGTACGTGGAAAAAAGAAATGTATGAAAAAATATATCAAATGGTAGTCAGCAATGTAATCCGGCAGACTCGATCGTTGATAAATAATGGATCGCTCGGTTTGGCATAAGTTTTCCATTAGCAGGCGGAATAGATCCAGATATTGATAATATCCAATATACATTCCAGACGTTATTTCGCGAGCGAACGGGGTTCCCGGGCGCACCGCCGAAAGTACGATTTTACGGGCCCGCATATTTGCCCGGCCGCGAGTATACATGTCGCGAGGGCCCCCAGAAAGAAGGTTTCCGATGGGCAAAATGATCCCGGCGTAGATTTTTTGGTGACTCGGCTAATTGGACGAATTTACGACGGTCCACGGAACCATTTTTGGCTCTTAAATGCGAACGATTTTACTGCCTCTTAATGAACTCTGCGGAACTGTTCAGAATTTCTAAATTTCGATGAAAGAAACGCGCGCGCCCGTGCGCGCGCACGTCTCACCCTTTCGCAAAATCCAATCCGCCTGATCGCGGCGTCCCTTTCGCTCCTGGTAGAAATCCAGACGCGTAAAAAGTCTCAGGGCTATATGGATGATGACCGTAGGACTCGTGTCCTTTTTCAGTTTCGCACTTGATCCGCTCCTGCCTCCTATCAATCTCTCGGCTCTCCGGGCGATCGTTGCCAATTCGGTGTTACCGATCCGTATGAAAAAGAAAAAGGGTCAACAAATCAGCGGCCGATTGAAAACAGGCCACAAGTTAAAAATGAGAAATCCTTTTCGTCCGACAGCGTCAACCGCTTACATGCGTGTAGCCACCCTCGTTCCTTTTATTGACCCAATTTTCGAGATTGGCAAAACCAAAAATAATTAGCCGCGCAAATATGGGTTTATTTATCCGACGATTTTTCGCTCCAACGATCAGTCCCTCCCTCCACGCACGCTTACACACACACGTGCGACAGTGCACGCCACATATGCACTCCCCCTCTCTTCTCCCCGCCCCGCCGCGCTCCCCGCATCCCTTCCCCTCCCGCCGTCGGCTCTAACGCGCAACCACGGTCGTCCATTTATTTTTGGGGTACGTCGAGAACGAAGGGTGTGACACCCCATAAGCATAGCGGTGCCCCATATGCTCCCCATAGAAAAAAGAGCCTGGCGTCGGGGCTGAGTATGTTTTGATTTCCCTAATAGACGCGTCAGGAAATAGCACGACAAAAACCATCATCGTCTTATGAACTGCCCTCAAAAACTAGACCAAGATAAATTTCGGGAAATGTCACCGAAAAGTCAAAATTCACCAATACCCAAAAGTCTCTTCAAAACTCAACATACGCGATGTGATCCTACCCTTAAAAATAATTCCAACAAACCTCCCCCATTTTTAATATCGATTTACGCCATACGAGTGAGACAGTAAGGGCTGTCATTATTACAGCCCTTATCGCTCATCATTTTAATGATTTTCAGAGAAAGCATCGGGCTAATAAATGCCACGAGTCGCCCATAGTCAATACGCTGCATGTCATACACATACACGTAGCACAGAAATGCGTGCCGTGCGTGTCAAAAGAGAACTGTCATCTGATTACACAGTGTACATCTATCACGCAATTTTTTTGTTTTCCTATTAATCCAAAGCTATACCCACTAGAAGAATCCCATACGAGTTTTAATATTTGCCATGCGTTTAGCCATAAGGGCGCACACGCATTAGGACGTATAAATTCTCCGGACACGTAATCTCCAATCAAATTATCGAATGGACATGGAACTCGTAGAGAAGGATGAAAAATTACCAGCCACCGTATTACCCTTCAGGATACTTTGGGCCTTACAGTGAGGCCGGCTTGTCGACGCGAGGAAAGCGGAACGCAACGACGCGTTACGTAACGTCGGTTCGGTCAGATTTGCATGCATTAACGCCACAAGCGCGACTGATTGACAATCCGTACGTCATTGTGACGTCAGTCAATCCATCCCATGAAGCCTCTAGTAATCGCAATCAATTAAGGTAACGATTGATTGTTACGCGCCTGGACTCATCCGAGGGAATATCCCGTACTGGAATTATTGCATGTGACAATAAGGACGTCAACGTGGGATCAGACCACGACCTGTTTACCAATGTTATTTCGTTGTTCGATGCGGGATTCCCTGAAGGGACGCTAAAGAAATTACAACGAAGAATATGTATCCCCTGTGCGGACAATTAGCCAATGTCAGAAAGATAGAGAAAGACAGTGAGAGGTGGGGGGGTTGGTAATACGAATCCAAATTCTCAGTCTGGCCAATCTCTGTCGAACGATGTTGAAAGGGCCTGTAGAATGCCCGAGGTAAAATCTTGTTGGTAAGGTTAGGGGGGTGTGCACGAGGACCGAATAAAATCGTCAAATTGCCAGAGTGAATTGGTAAGGTGCGTCGAGAGACTAGAGAGAGAGAGAGAGAGAGAGAGAGAGAGAGAGAGAGAGCCTAGGAAAAATACGAAAGATAGAGAAAGAAGTAAGCTGGTATGTGCTGGAATTTCAACAGTGTGTATGTACGTGTATAGCTATAGGCGCTAGGGGTAGGCAGGCTATGATCGATGCTGAAATTAAGGGGTTGGCTGCCGAACGAAACAAAGTTAACCAATCACGGGGGTGGATCGTACGGCCGTATCCGTCCGGCCGTTATTGGCCGTTGTTCCGGCACGCCGGCATGTCGACCTGCTTCACCATTTCTTTTTTTCCTCGACCTTCTTCGGTATCGCACGTGTGTCTTCCATCCGTAATTCCAAAGCGAAAGACGCGTCCGAGGACGCGCGTCCATACGTCGTCCGGGAGGATCAAGAAACTCCAGAATCACATCCCGTGGGATTTCCCTTTCGGAACGAACGGATACGTAATACTGATTCCCATAATTCCGCTTTGGGACAATGCCATTTTAATTATGTATGTTAATTGGTTTTCCAGTCCAGCGTATGACGCGTCCAACCCTGGGTGTCCACTCTCCGAAACCTCCCATTCTGTGCCCCTCGCCAATCTACATACACTCTATACCTATATACATTACACGTACCCCATGAACTCCGAACCCTTTTCATCTCAATTAGAAATTCCCTGAACCCATCGAAAATTATGTGGGCTAATCTACTCTGCCTCTTAAGTTAGCTTCCACGCTGCAGTATATACATATTTTTTTTTTTTCCAATGAGCCCTAGTATTGTGGCTTCCACAAAAAGTGGCATAAAAGGGTGGATCCATGTTTCTGTACGTCTCCCTCCTGTTTCTCTTCATCTTTCGGTGATTGTCAGTCAGGTGACGTTGTACTTTCGGCACAGCCGAGTGAGCATGTCACAATCGACGTGGACCACCTCAATCAAAGTGGCATTGATACCCTACGCCCACTCTCCTAACCACTAGGCCCCCCCGGTCCCCCTTTCGCGTCCATTGTGGTTTTGTGCGATCGAAAATCTATTAGCTTCTCGATATTTCGAACACGGCAGGGACAGCAAGTAATGTATACACATATATATATACAGCTATACAGTTATAGGTATATAGATATAAAAGAGTATAACAGACGGTAAGACGAAGCCTGGCACTGCAAGGGCTGCTCAGTGCGAAAGAGGCAGCGACTGGAGAGGGTGGGGAGGGTCTGGAAGGTTCGCTAGAAATAGTACATGGAAGAGGTACACCTATTATATAGTACTATAGGAGCGATAGCAATAGCAATTGATGTCGAGTGTGTCTACTAAATGAATCCAGGGGTGGACGTGACACGCGAGCCAGCAACTAACCAAAGAACCGATCGACAACCGCTCGGTTGCAGTTAGGTTATAACCCCTCGGTCCTCCGCCCCTGTTTCGTACTACCTTCTATACCATACTGTCGTATACTCATCCACGATGCTTGCGTCTCGACGTAAAGCATTTTCGAGATTAATTTTTCTATCGTGGCCACGATCGACCACGTAACCACGATTATTACTTAGCTGGGTAATTGTCCCACTCCCTGTAATTTCTCCACGTGACCGATCCTTCCGGATAAGACTCTTTTCAGATGGGATCGATTTGTGGGAAACCATTGTTACCGCCATGTAACCGGTGTACGCGTCATGTTACTGGAGGACGCTTTTTTTCAAAATTTTTGACAAAAAAGTTCATGTTTAGAAAGAGGAGGAGAGAGAGAGAGGGAAATAAAAATGGCAGACGCTTCGAATGGAGACTCGTGTCCGTAGACTATGGGGTTACGGTTGAGCACCCCTGGGCTCAAGATGTCCTCCTGAAGACTATCTCGGCTTGGGTCCCGCGGGAAACCTCTTCCTTCCTACCATCCTATCTCAGGACACTCTATAGCCTATTCAGATACCCAGCCCACCCTACTACCAGCCCGTGTTAGCTAGCTAGGAGCTACCAGAACCAGCAGCCTCTGTTCCGAGGACGGGCCGGCTCTCCTGGTGTGCACGAAGGGTATGAGTAAGGCTGAGTATGGATACTCTTCCACCCTTAGAAGCGAAAGACCCCCCTCGACCCCCCGTAGACAACGTATTTTGCAAGCCTAAATATCCGGGGGTCGCAACACTTCTATACAGCGTATGACTGTATACATGTCGACCTACGTAGTTCCGGGGAACCAGCTCGAGAGAGTAGAAAAATAAAATTTCTCAATGAAGAAATTTCGCATTTCGTTAGGTGCGAAGAGACTTTCTTTTGAAAAATTCGATTTTTCTCTCTATCTAATTTAAAATTATAAGAACAAAGTAAACCATAGTTTCGACTCACCGGTCGATGATGACAGGATCGCTGGGCGTCTCGTTTCTGTTGCCACAACTTTTCTTGTCGCAGCATCGACTGCAATTAGAAATAGTACAATAAGACACCCGGATAGACGGTGCTCGATATTTTCAATAGGGTAGCAGAGGTGGAACCTCTTGTTCACCCGGTGCGATGTAAATCCGTATCGGGTGGGTGGTATAGTAAAGGAGCGTCAAAAGTTTTCGAGCTCGTTGAGAAACGTCCCTTGAACCCTTGGGACTTGAGGGGTAACGCGACTGAAGTCCCATGGGCCTGAGTGACTCACGATCAGAGCAGATCCTGACTAAGACTGCAACCGCCACCCTATGCCTCGTTACGTTTATGGTTTACTATCGCGAGGGTGGTTGCCTATTGGCTTGCATCCCTTATTCGATATACCCCCTTCTCTCAAAAGTACTTCCTACGAAGCAGTAATGCCAATGGCGACTACGTCCTTTAATTTATCAAATAATTACATACCTGCACATCACCTCGTGCGTGAGCAGGACTCTGCACATTTCTGGATTCTTATCCTGTCCCTCGTACATTATTGCCTGAAATGCGAGAAAAAGAAAGCGTTTCTTTATACAGTCAATAAAAGGGGCAGGGATTTCTTAGAAACAAAAGTCATCGATCTGCCGTCACGTGAATCCCGTGGTTTGGTCGCTCGTTCAAAAGTGCATTGAAAACGTCGGAGTTCTTGGGGAGGTGAACGTGAAGGACCCTCTCGGCAGGGACTTAAGCCCATGGGCAGTCCAAACCAAATCCGTTGATCCTCCTTCACGACCTTCTGATTGATTTTTATTTAATGACAACACGTTGTTGCCTTGTATTCATGTATTTATGTATGGGACTTGAGCTGCGGATTAGCTTGGGAATAATAAAGTTCCGAGGGTGGCTGGTCTTGCTTTGATCTACACGTAAACTGCCTTCGCTACGGAGATCGTCTACATATATGGTTTCCCTCGTAAAAGGTGTTAGACGTATTTACCTCGTTACCTTAAAAAAAATTTTGTACTACAGTGTCCAACCCACATACTTAAAATTCAGGACAAAGTTCGGTGTGTCTCATTGAATTAATCCGTGACGTAACGATCTCTCGCTTTTGTCGCTCGCGTAAATTGCAATAACGAAAATTGCCGTAGATCGCGAGTTCGCGATAAAATGTAAATAGTTTGAAATACAATATCCAAGGGAGTTTACAGTGGCTAAGGGTGGGTGCGCAGTGCGCGACATGACCGTGGTACGTTGGTTATAAGCTTGGGTTTGGTTAGGTCGGAGCGAACTGGCCCGGTGATAACGATATCAAATACAACGGGCTCTGCCACGGGGACCGAATTCGCGTAACGTTCTGCAATTTTCAGAGCAGCCTCAAATATTTATGCGACTGAAGTAAACTGAATTGCGTTGAAAACCAGCCAACTTTTTCTCCTCCTACCTCGTCATCCGCCTCCAAGTGAAATCAGAACTCTTGGGGCTTTGCTTGAGAAAACGGATATCTTCGAACGGGTTATATCCAAAACAAACCCAAAGACTTTGAGAAGCCCAATGAGGTACCTACTTTAGGACAGAAGAAACAATAGCAGCAACTATCTCGCGGTTACGTGTACCTTGGCCGTTAGTAGAAGTTCGACCTAATAGTAAAAAGTCATGCAAACTTATTTGTCCCTGGGATAATGAAAATTAGTATACCACCATCCCCTGTTATAAGCTACAATGAAACTAACGTTTACGACGCTTAATACAAACCTGGTCTAAATTTTGTAAACACTATTTTTCCCTCCCTTATATATATACACACACACACACACATGTCGTGGAGTGCGTTGAACTTTTTTGAACCAGAAATGATCATCGTCGTGTTTCCTGGATAAATTTCTTATCGCACGATCGACTTTATACTCGTAAGTATTCTCGCGAGATACTCCACTGTTGTCAATGAAATTAAAATAAATTATACCGCACGATCTTCCCTGCGTCTCTATACCCGCGTAACACATGTTGCGCGTTCAACAATAATCACTGGTTAAACATATAACGATGTACAATCAGCTGGTACACAGTCGGCGATAGTCAACTGTGACTATATATACGTGTCACTCGAGCGGCCCCCGACATGCGACTACTGTTTGCACAGCGTCTATTACCGCCTGTACCGTCCATTGTTTATCCATCGTTCGTCTGTACTTATCAACAATTTCAAACAATTACGTTTCCCTGCACCGGTACGGCACGCGTTGGAACAATGCGCCTAGAGCAAACTTTAACAGCTCCGTTGACCTTCGATAAGGTAGTACGTGGAAGATGCTACGAGGACATTTTCCAAAGAACTTCGAGCCTTAGTAAAAAGATTGTATAGAGAAAAATTGTGTACGTCAAATTCACTGAAATTCGAATGATAACGATTTCTAAGCAGAGGCAACTGGACTGGGTCGGAATGGAGTTCAGAAAATTGCTCCGAGCATCTTCAATAATATATCTGCTAGTAGAAGACTCGAAGATTTTGTTGATTCGAATAGTCGTGTTACCGAATAGACAGTGTTACCTCAGGTGGGACTATTTTTGTAGAATATCGCGTGGTTGTGTTGTCAGGTATCAGTCGGGTGAGGGGATGAATCGTCCTGGGGGTTGAAATTGGCGACGAGGTCAGACAACGTGTCCTGGGGCGGGGGGAGGGAGGGGGGCGGTGCGAGCAGTCAGCACTGGCCCCATGGGGGCCTTCTTCGCTTCCGTTAAGTCCCGGCAGGAATGGTCGCTATCCCAGGATACCTAATTCCCACGGGAATTACTTACGAAGGACTAATAGAGCGCCGATAGTCTCGTCTGACTGGTGGAATTTTTTTAAAGCAAGTAAAGGAGGAAACGGACCACCATATGTGACGTGGAATTATGGAATGCGATTTCTCTGAGTAGCTCCCTTGCCCCGGGCTTGGAGAGTTTCGTGAATCGAGATGAATGATTGGTTATTGATCGTTTGAGAAATTCCAAAAAAAATTACCTCAAATTGGAAAAAATTAAATTCGAAATATCGTGTCATTGTCGAGGCTCGATGTAAGCGACACGAGGAATCGGGACTGTTTGAGATTGTCGGGACTATCGAGGCTGTCGGGGGTTGATGCAAGTAGATAAATTCGAAGATAGTCATTCAAATCTCCAGTAATGATTTCCATCCCGAATCGATTTTACTATCCCCTTGGGAATCTTCTGTTCTCTACATACATCGACTCTACCACCCCTGCTTATGTGCATCACGAAATAACGTATATGTACTACAATGTTTCTATAGGCCTACAACCCCTCGGCTAGGGTGAAGTTCTTTCTCGTCTTATCTACCAGGGATTAACTTATCTCCAGCTTATTATTTCCTTAATCTCTAGTTAAATACTCATATTTTAGCATTAGTCTTGCATATGGGATGTATAATGCACTGGGACGCGATTAGAGCTGCGTGTCGCCCATTGTAAACGTACACTGATGAAAAATGTCCAGAAAAAAAGTAGCTAATCTAAGAAAACATTTTTTTCATTTTAATCAAGATCTCAATACGAAATATTTCCAACTGCGAATGATGATCTTGAATTTTTGTCAAATTTTGTTTTTTCATACTGCAAGAAGTTAAAGGGTTAAAGATCTTTTGACTTTTGCAAAATAGCGCATGTATTTTAAATTAAACCTTGCTATGTAAATTTAAGCCTATAGTCTTGCTTTCGCGTTTATGATTATTATATTCCACATTTACGTGCACGCAACTAAGAGCCGGTCGGAAGTTACAAAAATTCGTCTTTCCTTTTTCGGAATTGGTACTCAACTTTCCGCCATGTTGTTTAGAGGGTTCGCGCTCCCTAACAGGGTTACAAGTTAGGTACATTTTCCCCGTTGTTCATTCATTTAGAATAACAGCGTTACACGGCCCTCCTTCTGCCTAAGCCATAAATGTTTTCCCCGGAACTAATTAGCATTTAGCATTTTTAATCCGACCAAAGTGCGCACGAGTTCTTTATGTATTCTCATTTTCGTTCGTGTCTACAGCGTTATAGAAATTCATGCCGAAATGGATAGACGTTTTAAAAATTTCAATGTTATTATTATTACCGGTTTCATTCCTTTACGTAAATTCCAAATTTTCGTTTTCTACCTTACTCGCCCACCAGGCGCCGTCATATTTCAGTACGAATATTTCTTTACCAGTTGGTTGCGATTCCCTCTCGGATGGAAACGTCTGTCCGTGCTAAGGGTTTCGTGCGGTTATGGAGGCGGAGGGATGAAATTGAAGGAAAGCTTTAAGGGCTGGAGGGTTTCGATTCGAACTGGAGCGAGCGAACCCGATGTACCCAATTATTGCGGATTTATAACCGACCTCCTAATTCAGCCTGCGGCTTGACTAGCGTATTTCCAAATCATGAATGAGAGTAGAGTAGGGATGGAGGAAATTGCATCCTTTTCCCGATTTATCGAAGTACCTCATTCGCAAACGGTATTCACGGAGATTTTTTATCGATCGTTTACCCTATCTATTTATTCGCAATATCAAGGATCAAAGCACGTTTGCCGAACACTTGGGCAGAGTTGTAGATTTTCGAAATTCTTTATAGATTTTACTCTTACGTATATTTCTCACTCGCGATTTGCAAAATCCTTCTATTACGTTACGAACCCAACCATGTATCCTGATATCCATATACTGTAGATATAAATACAACGCATCGACGTATAAATTAGAATATTTTTATTTTCAATTCTGGGCTCTTTTTAAAAAAAAATTAAAATCAGCCGAAATTCCAGAGTTTCTTTATAAAATATAAAAATCCCCTTTCTCTTCGAAAAATAATATTAAGTCCTTCGTCCTCGAGCGAGTACACATTTTTTCTCGTAAAATAGACATTTTTCTACCTCTTAATCAAAAACAGAGAGATTGCGTTCGATAGCCTGGATTTAAAAGCCGATTAATAAAAGGAATGGATCGCGAATTGAAAGAGGCGACTGCTGTGCGGACGCACGACTACTACGGCTTAGTAATTTAATCAGCTAAAACTAACATCGACTCTGTTTCCCCACCCCATAGTCCTTACCAAACCGACCAGTCGTACCAACCCCCAAGATGATTTAATCTGCTAAAACGGAAGGTTCGACTATACCTATACAGGTACCAGTATCTAACTATACAGTACATACAGTATCTATATTACAAAAATAATTTGAGAAAGTACCCGGTGCTCTTTGACCTTCTCAGAACTTTCCACAGTAGATAATTACTACCCTTACGAAAAAAAAAAAACAGTTTAATTAAAGTCCCAATATTTGAATACCAAGTAACCCATACCCATTTCACCACAGCTGTTTACAGTGTTTCGTGAGGTGCGAGGTGTCAAGTGGCCGTATAGAAACTATTTCCAAAAAAAAAGAAAAAAATACCCTCGAACGCGTAAAGCCCTTATCTATCGGATAATCAGCCGTCGTATTTGCGTTTGCTCGAAGGTTATGATCCTTCTTTGTGTTATCGTAACGCCAGGATCTCTATATTCCAGTTATGGGCGGCAGTAAGAGGGGGATAGGTGAAAACGGGACAGAAGGGAGGACACGTGGTTCGCGCGAAGGGACTATCGGTCGGATTGCCACGTGGCGGAGATAACGTGAATGGGACACTGACAGTTCCCCATTCTTGGGGTAAAAATCAACCCCCCGGAAAATTAAATGCTTGTACCGTCGACGATAACGTTCTTGTCATGCGCCCTCGAACGAGAATTTTTTTTCTTCTAAATAGCCTGATCCTTTTTCTCCCGCCCCTTAAGGCAGAAAATAGAAAGCAATTTTGGATGGCTCAAATTTTTTTTTCTTATCCCAGCATATATATATAAATATATATAAATCGATATACATATGCTTATTAATCGTACATTCTCTCACCTGCTTGGTCACGGAGTCTATCAGCCGAACAAAGATGTCCTGCTCCTGCCTGACACCTGCGAACAAGAAGCGGGCGTTAATGATGCTCCCGGGATAGAAAATGGCGAAGCTGCCACTAAGATCGCCGAGTCGCTCGCGCTTAATCGATGCGACACGAAGACTGGTTTTTTATTTTGCACGGACACCGTGAGGGACGAGTTACTTTTGTGGTAGTACGGATACGGAGTGCCGAGCTTAGAGTTTATATTATCAGTTGCCTCAGTATACCTACGTACATCCACCATTAGGAAAAAGTGGTACATTAAAAACCATTCGAGTGACTAAACGCAATCAAAGTATTTTTCTTTGAAGAATTCTTCAACATGGTGTAAAGTCAGTTATACGGGGTAGTCGGCGAAGCTGCACGTGTTATTGGTAAAATTGATTTTGGATTTTTTGTAAAAAAAAGGTCAGTGCTCACTGATTCATAATAAAAGAGTGCTAAAAAGTATGACACGAAGTAAATCGAATATTTCAGGATTCTCTTGATCGTATATATACATACATATATAATCGAGTAATAATCCTATCACGTAGAATATTTCGTAGCAAGAGTGGAGCGCGGCCGCGCAGCTTTCCCCACGTGTGTCCTGTAGCGGCCGGTAAGCCAAGTAATCCCGATATAAGACTGGCAGAGCCAAACCGGCGGCCGGCTGAGGTCTGCCCGGTAGACTCCCGAACCATAATGTTACTACGGATTATAATATTTGGGCCGAAACTAGCTCACAAATTACCTCGAGAAAGCGTTGTCGGCTTAACCGAAGTAGACTGGGCGCGCCCGTGAGTATCTCTGGGCTTTGCAAATAAGCCAGGGTCAAACGAGCAAAGTGATCGAGACCGGTCAGAGCACCTCCTATCAGCGATATAGTCCGGACCGTGTTAAAAAGTCCATTAAACGTCCCGAAGAAGGACATTGATTATAACGATAACGATAATGAATTTAATATATCGAAGGGTAGCACAGCACGGACGAATAATAACATAAAAAAAAGAAGCCGACAGCCGTAAAGGCCAGCCCTTGGATCCGTCATGCCTTAATCGGTTGGGCACCTATTACTTATATATTCTCCAGTGACGATTGTCTCTCTCGCTTCATCACCCGCACCCTTCGATCCGGCTCTCTCGCTCCGTCACTCATCTCGTCTCTCGTCCGGCCGTGTATATAGAGAGGCTGATGGGAGGCCGCGTACGAGGACGAGCGTCGGCAAACGGCTACGAGGACAAAAAGGGGCAGGACCCGATATGGCGAGAGTTTGCCGTCACTCGGACGCCGGGGATCGCTCCTTATTTATTATTTAATTATAGATTTATTGCCGGAGCTGGTTGATCGGTGACGCGATGACGTGCCGGACACCTGACGATCGGGACCGTCGCTAGTAGTGGCCACCAGTGCCAACTCAGCCAGTGCGTCAATTTGTCTTCGGAGAAACAGAGCACCCCTCTGTGTTTTATATCTTGAACTTTCGCGGCGGAGAGTCCTGCCAAACGGAATATGGAATCGGACAGGTAATCGACGGTGTACACAGAGGAACGTAGGGACGATGGAACCCCGCAGGACTAAAGTGGAGTTTGAGGTCGAATAAATTTTGGGAACGCTTACGTATGGCCGTGAGACACGTGTATAACTGTATCCTACAAGTTTTCAGGAAGGAGTCCCTTACGTCCTGGAGAGTCCACAGGACTCCCTGAACATCCTGAGCAGGCTCGACGTAGCCAGGCTATTTGCGTACACGTAGCGAAGGAAGGGTTAACGAGGAGCGAAACGAGAGACATTGCCTTAAAAACTCCTCGGGTAGGTATGTATACGCGTATAATGGAATTATGCGAGCGAGGCGAGGATGCTGATCCGCGGATACTGGACGGTCGGATGAACCGGAGGTAGGTCTACGGTAAAGGAGGTTCGTGTGTATCGTAAAGGTGGAGTTAAGGTGGGAGGGGGGTAGGGTAAAACGTTGGAGGATAGTAGCCATGGGTATGGAGGATCCCGAAGGCGCGCGTTGGTATTCCTTACTTTGCAACAGTTAGTTATTTCTTGTTCGCGATGTTGGCAACACGTTTTAGTGCCCATAGATGGCTGGGCGGCCCCTCAGTCAGGCCTGCCAACGCAAAAATCCCGCATTGATTGATCGGATCCCAGCAACACGAGCAAGACGAGTTAGAGATGCTGAAGCCAGAGAGAGCGAGAAAGAGAGAGACGTATAAAGAGAGACGCGAGAGTGAGAGAGAGAGAAGGAGAGAGTAAAGCATGGAAAAACAGGAAAGAAGGATCTAAGAGTGTAGGAGAGAGACGGAGAGAGCGAGATGCGCGGAGTAGCAGTGCTACGTAGATGTACGTAATTCACGAACGTATATGTATGCTGGAGTGAGAGAGAGAGAGAGAGAGAGAGAGAGAGAGAGAGAGAGAGAGAGAGAGAGAGAGAGAGAGAGAGAGAGAGAGACAGACAGATAAAGAGCAAAAGAAACGAGAGGGAGAAACTAACGTGGCTCGCACGGTCTGCAATATATGGAGTGAAAAATTGCCGGGTCGGGGCCTCCTGATAGCGCCTTGCGGCTTTTTAATATGTTCATAATGCTCAGACACTTTTTGGTACACCCCCTCTTACACCCTCTAATCTATATATATACTCACACACACATATATAACCTCCCACTATACATAACCCACCACTGACCATTCCTCGTGGATGCTACAGGGAGGATCCAAGGGCTTCCGTTTTTGTCCGGGGCAATACGAGCAGTGACGTAAAATATGTCTCTGTTGCGCTTGGCACTGGGGGGGCATCGAAACTTCGGGGCTTTTTAGCCGCCTCCAGAGACCGGGTGTCTCTGAGGAATGTTGATGGCCCATCATCGACGCTTTAAACATCCTATTACGGCCCTGCAGATACACGTTATAGGTATATGGGTAGACGGTAGTCCTAGGCGGCGCGATTGGCTATACCCTACAGCTAACTATACCTTTAATGCGTATAGTATAGTTATTCCTCTATGAGGATAGGATAAATGCGTTTCGTATATACGTACCGGATACGTACGATTTTTATATTGAAATTCAATTTCGTTGTATTTAATGCATAACGTTGGTACACTCACCGTTGGTATAGAGAAGCTGCAAGCGATACTGAATTCCATTGTTTGTTTTTTGACCCTCGGATTCCTGAAACACAGAGTGCGGATGCAACGTGCATTATTTATTTGGATTTTACGTAAATTGACGTATGGGTGGGGGGGGGGGGGAGGGGTAGTGGGTAGACACTTAGGGCGGTAGAGTGGAGGGAGTGCACTAAAAGTCATTCGTTTCTTCAAAGTGCATGTTGCGCTTAATTAAATACACCGCGATGTAATGCACGGTCGTGCCATCTCACGCTAATTATTAATTTCTTGATGCGCGTGTAAGAGCTGCACCATTACGTATCGTGTGTAGCGTGTGATGCATAATTATCTGGCCCGCTGACGAGTCATGCGTGCATCGGGCCATATGCCGCGGCTGGTAATGCATTTTCAACTACCTACCTACCTACCCCTCTAACCCCCCACCACCCTCTGTAACAACCCCCTGATAAAGATAGTCCCGCTCGCTATCAACGTGTACTATTGCAACCCCCTTGCTCTCTTCTTCACTTACTCACTCGCGGTTTTTTCAGACACAGATGTACCATGTGTGTATAGATATACATATAATAAGTGCACACGCACATGCGTGTATAATGCATCTGTGCATCTTATTAGATCTCCCCTCATAATTATTGAAAATTTTGTTAATTATCGGTAGCTAAATCGTCGTCGATTTTTTTCCCTATTTTTTTGCGTTAGGGGAGACAGGAAAAATTAAAAAAAAATGGAAAAATTCGTACGTACAGCAAAGAGATAAAAAGCCAGTACTTCCGGGATGGCCCGCGGAGAGAATGAGAGAGAGAAAGAGCGGAGGTTTTATCAGGCTTTATGGCCGTGATAAGCGGACGCTTTCACCGTGGCGTGAATTCCTCCTTAAATAATTGAATGACGGGAAAATATGTAAATGGGGATGGGCCAGTGTAGTTCGCCACTGCCGCACAGGGTTGATGTATGCCCGCGGTGCATGACCCTAATTAATAGGAGGCCACGCGATGCAACTGTCCGGCACTGTGAATTATACACGTCCAAAGCTCTACTGTGTGGGAGAGAGAGAGAAGGCGAATCTGTCGGAGACTATCGAGAGAGACAAAGACAGGGACAGAGCGAACGAGTGCACGTTGACGCTAGCGAAATATACGGTACAGTAGGACGGGGTGTAAACACGAGCACGTGCTCCGGTAATTAGTTAAGTAGGCTAACCTATATGTTAAATTGCACTTCGGTTAAGATGCGTTTGGATTTCATATATATATATATATGTGTGTATATAACATACAATACATATAGCACAGTTCGCAGGCAATTCGAAGGTATCCAGAAGATGGTAGGTAATACTTGAATCCTTTAACACCCCTTGGAGGTAGTAGGACTGTTCCTCCACCTTGCCGAATTACCCGGCGATTTACGACAGACTGATTTATTACGGGGTTTTCCTTGTTACCCCGGCAAGTCAGTACCGGACGAAGGTCTCTCTTTAATGTACACCTCTCTGCCTCTCTCTCTCTCTCTCTCTCTCTCTCTCTCTCTCTCTCTCTCTCTCTCTCTCTCACACAATCAGTCTTTCTCTCTCGACGGTAATTCTCAGCCCGTATGGCGCATGAATATCTTGCCAAGAATTTCTGCAGCTAGAATCTGGCCAATATGAATTTCCGCTTCTGGAAAGTTAACAGCCATTTTATCCCTAGAACGAACGAGCTGTTCTAGCGTAGAACTGTACTAGGGATATCTTTCATTTTCTCCGTATATCTATATACATACACTGTACTATCCTTTCATACATATAACTCGTACGTATATATCACTATGGCATTCAACCAGTATATATACATATATCTACGATAGAGAAAAGGTACGTAACGATTTCTCTTGCGCAAGAGGCGCCGGACGGATGCAGTCCAGCCTCTCCTTAAAGAGCCATACTAATTGACCAATAGAAAGTACAGAGTCGTGCGTAACCTTAACGACGGACGACAATTGTACTACCAATTGGATCTGGATATCTGTTATCCACGACTATTCTTCGAAGCGCGACATTAATTTTTCTTTGAACTTTTTTTCACATAGAAACTAGCCAGTTGTATCAGACCGGCGTATTGACTTTTCGTATTCGAGCGTTTGAATAATGAATTGGATTTAGGTGTAATCTTTGATCAGGCTGAAGGCAGAGGAGGCAATCGTACTGTATAGTATATACATACACAAATGACATAGTAACAGTGAAAACGATGGAAGGTGGCTTTATTATTTGTAGATACGTCGCGGACACTCGATTGCGTGACTGAAATTCTCCTTAATTGTATTCATCATCCATTCCGACCAATGGATTTTCGTAGGGCTAACTAATCGCTGGAAAAACTTGCCGCGCTGGGAGCCATTTAATATTTGACGCGAAACGTACCGATGGAAATGGTAATTATTCAGATAAGGTGTAATGTCTGTACGATACTATAAAGATCCTTACTTCATACACCTGTCGCTATCGGGTGTCCCATTCGTGATCAAATTTTTTTTTAATAAAGGGGGTAAGTGCGCTATTGGTTACTTTTATATGTGTACTTCCGTTAGGTATGGGTGGATTTATATATATTTATTGAATTTTCATACCTGATCCTTTTCAACGAAACCAATGAAAGCCGTCCTCTCGATTTCTATTGGTTGTCCGGTGCGATCGAAGAGGCCGATCACGAAATGAAAGAAATTACTCTTCCTCAGGTTGCTCGGGGGTTGCTTCTCGAAGTGGGCCTTAGCCACGGCGACCCTTGAACAAAAAACATGGTAGAGGGTTATCGGTTCGAGGATTCGTAGGTGTATGTACAGATGAGACATGGAGTAGAAATAAAAAATAAAGAGGGTGAAATTTCTGTTTTGCCCCGTTAGGATTTCGCTAGGGTGTTCTTCTCGATAAGGATTCTGAGAAAGGGCTCTGCATAATACGTCTTTGAATAGTATAAGAGTGTCCAGGGTTGGAAAGACAAACGAGGTCGAGGATGTGGGGCGAGTGAGGGGGTGGGAGAGGCGCAGGTGGTCCTGACGCCTTAAAATTCCATTAAGGTCTCATGTGCTGAGATTAGGCCACTGGACTCTCCTCTGCTATCTTTGAGTAATGGCACGGAAAGTATCCACCCCTTGCGCAACCATTTAATAGTAGCTCGTGGATGTTTCGGGTGCGAAGTCTGTATGGTTACTTATGCCTGTATGATAAGACACTTATTGGCTGGAATTAAGTGAATTTAAGATATGAGGGGGCGAGACGTTCTAGAAAGTTCTTTGAGACTTTTAATTAGTATAGGGAGGGAGGGGCTGAGTTAAAGAGTGACACCATTGATATAATTAATTGTCGATCTTTAATCGGTGTGATTAAAATGGATAAGGATCGAGGAGATCAGTTCTCGTTGAAATTATTAGATCAATCGGTGGCACCCCCAACCTTTTGCTACCCTTACTCCATTTTACTCTGATCGTATTAATTGAGAGTCGACGTCGCATTTGGCTCACCCTCTCGCCGCGTAATTATTATAAGTTATACTTCCGATTGAAACAACCTCTGTTCTTGGTTCAGAATATCAAATTCGCGTTACAGTTTTTTTCTTGGAAATTTTGAAAATTGCAGTAGAATTATTTTTTTCTTTCGTACCCGCGCGAAGTAAAGACTGTTGATTTGTGGGACAAAGTGGAAGGAAGAAAGATATTTCAGAAAGCTTTGGGTATTCTAGGGTGAAGAATTTCCGAAATCTCCAGAGACAGGTCATCGCTCAACATCCAATGCACGGGGCCCGTATTCGAAGTTCGCCAGGGCGTGGGCAGTCCCGAGAAATCCCGGGAATGTCCTGCCAGGGAAAAAAAAAAATAACAATTTGCTGTCAATTTTTCAAACTGTCAAAATAGTAGCGAACCAATCCCACGGGGACAGAGTGCACATTTTTTGGAAATTCGTCAAACGACCAACGGGTTTCTTATGGGATAGTTTGCGAAAGATCTAAAAAAAAAGTTCATCACAAATAGGTAATCGAAATGAATAATACAGATACAAGATGGCGACATCCCCCGATTCTCCTTTGGTAGCCTAAAGCAAGAATTGTGTCCAGAGGAAGTTTCAGCGAAAGGTTTATAAAATTTATTCGGGTCAGTTGAACCGTGTGTCAGGACGTGACCTAAGGGTCAAAAGGGCCAAACTGTAGCCCTGCGATTTTCAGCAATAACCCAAATCAGGTTACTTCCCATAGTTGTGCAAGGCTGACTTTGTCACCTTTTTCCCGCAATTAAACCCTCCCATCTGAATATTTAATACTTTGCCAACATAGCCATCCAGGCGTCCCGACGCCTTTAAACCTCCGTGCCAAAAGTCTACGGTAGATTTACTTTTCTCACTGCTCTCCTTAATTCTTACCCCAGAATCCTTTTCAAAACTTCAACATCCTTAGAGAGCGAGTCTGTGCAATATTTTGTCACAGTGCCAAATTCCATACTAAAACGCCATTAGGAGCCAACGATACAAAAACAAAAGATATAACGATAAAGAAATCGTATTATCGCTCAGCATCCCGATGATAAAGCCATCGCGTTAAACTTCCGAGCGGAAAACTGAATCGACTGCTCGAAAATGAATAGCGGCAGTTTTGCAGCACATTTGTGAAATAAATGATGGTATCGGCGGTGCGTTTGTCACGCCAACCGATGGGATGCTGTGTTCTAGCATACGAGAATACGAGGATGGATTCAGAGGGGTGGGCACCAATGGCATTGGGGTGGGAGGTGATGTACTGCCCGTGTCGATAATTATCGGTGGCTGATTAACCGGCCGCCGGTTCGCGCCCCATAACTCTCGACGTCCGATTATTTTGCCCCGTTTGCTATGCACCAATTCCTATAACGTGCAGGCAGGCACCCTCCTATGTCGCATTATGCTGCCACCCCATTGGTCAGTTCGTGCCGATCGCGAAGGGTTCGGTAATCCAGAAGGGAAACGTTTAGAAAATGTGTTTAGGAGAAAAATCATGAGAAACTATACTCGACCGACCAATATTTAATTTATCCCCTTATATCTTACAAGTTACAAGAATTATTTCGAAAATCCTCCAAAAACTAGTCTAAAAATCAGAGCAAATCTGTTTATAGATAATTCCCAGTAAAAATGATAAATTCTCTAAATCTAGCAATTCTCACACCCATTACCGATACGTTGATATCACGATCTCTGATATACATATACGTATCACATATGCAATCCACTGCACGAATATGCTGGATGCATATAAACACATATAGTACGCACATACGTAAAATAATGACGAGGAAGAGTGAAAGGGTAGCAGATTGTAAGAGGAAAAGGGAGAAAATCCCAAAACGAACGAAGAGAAGCGACAGGGGTGGGTTTTGGCGTAAAGGCAATTTAGCCAGCCCGAATAATTATAATCACACGACGAGAGAGCACTTCCGGCCAATATTCCTGCAAAAGCGACTATTTTTCGCATCATTTCGTACTCGCCTCTATCGATGCGCGTGCAGTCCACTTGCAGTTACGGGCCAGTGCAAGAGTGCTCGTGACTGCATGTGCATCGTAAACGTGCACGGGGGTTGCATTGGCTATCACGTGGCCACGTTATTTGCAGCTTCGACCGAAACCGATCAAAGCGATAATTACAAGCTCGATTCAAGTTTATCTTATAATTCACTCACGAGTTCGTTTATCCTTTTGCAGGTGATAACGTAGATGCGGATTCGTTGTTCAGACGTACATGTAATGCTGTATCGTGATAACTCATGACCAGAAAATGTCGTGGTAAAAAATTTATTTATCTTTGCTTAATTATTTTTGCGAATTTTTTCTTTTTTTTAAAATAATTTACATTGACTTTCCCAACTATTTTTCACAATGCGTTACGTCTACCTACCATTTGTGATAATATTAATGTTGCAGATTTCAAATGGCGATTCGAGGACAATACGCGATCGCTATGCCAGAGAATTACAATAAATCTACAGTTAATACACATACGGGCCACTGTTAGTTATTCTGAGTTAGCCAAAGCGTATAGTTAGTCTATTTACAGTACGCCCAGCGTGATTCATAATGCATGCCGAGATAATGAGCAATTTGTAATATATCTGAATATAATCCGATGGAGTTGGTGTGAATGCGTCGCGCGTTGTGTGTTTAATTTACCAGAGTTTGCCATGGCGTAACATGCCTTTCGCAGCATCCGTATATGTGTTGGTCCAAAAAAAAGAAAGAAATAAAACAGACATGCAAAAATTCTTATCGTAATTATCACGACACACGATACACGTGATCTGCTTGTTGCTTATTGAAAATTTTTTAAAGTCATATTTACTTCCGTATAAGACACACTTATTTGCTGGAGCAGTGAAAAAGAAAAAAAAAAAGAGACTAAGGGTAGATGACACTCGGAGTTTCCCGTCGAGCGTCGCGGTGCCCGCTGGCTTAATATTTCATTAGGTGGGTAACTTTTTTAGGGGTTTTTAAAAAGCGCGAGAGTTTATGCCTGTTTGCTGGGAGTTTTAAAACAGTTTCGCCTCTCGTATTACCCTTCGCGTTAGAAACACGTACACCAACCCCAGGACACTCGCCGAATGGCTATAGACGTCGCGACGGCTAAAGTTTTTGCTTAGAATATATCTAGGCCGTGTACAGATATTAAGGGATGAAAATAGAAGAAAAAAAGAGTCGGGGTGTATGAGGGATGCGATATCTGTTATTCAAATAAATTACTAAATTGAGGGATGGCTGGATAAATATTTTTTAAGTAATTATTTGCATCCCTTAAATTAAAAAAAATTCATACGTTAATCGTAATACGCAATTAAGATTTTTGCGAATTGTTGGCACACTTGCTATCTTATGTATATATCCCACATATGACTAGGTACGTGCTGGCAGAAGTGGCACTTCAGAGGGGTGAGAGCAAAAGGCGCTAAAATTCTCAATTACATTAACTTGATTCCACCCTGTTCCCGTGTCACGACTGTAGGTGAGGTTAGTTAAGGGAACCGCTATTGGATTAGAGAACCACCTACTGGCTTACCTTCGACCTCGTATCTACACCTCTGCAGTTTGCACGTCGTACAAATCCGTTAGTGAAACTGCAATAAAGTGCGGTTTATTGTTCGTCTACCGAGTTTCGTTTACGCTGCACCGAGAGGGTAGTTACTTTGAGAGATATCGATAATAGGTGTAATACGTTGTAAACTGCATCGGGATATAATAAACGTTTTCATTGTTTCGAATAATGAAAGAATTTGTATGCTGTTGAAATATTTTTGAAAAAATGAATATCGCGTCAGTGGCTTGATACGATAATTTTTTTTCATTCAAAAAAGTGAAGTTTTCAATATGCACTTTTACGAGAAAAGATTAACTTCCAGGTAGACGAGTACTTCTTTTACTTATCGAATAGCTCATTTTAATAGCCAATTTAATATTATCAATTCGTTAGTCGGTTGAGCTTTGTGCTTTTACTTTTTATTGTCCAACTTAACGTAAATACTTTAGGTTTCCCGATTGGCTTGCAAGCTCTAAGTAGTAAAGATCAGTGCGCGGTCCGACGGCGGAGTGTAGTACGATTCGGAGGATAGGCCTAAAGCGGACAAAGCTTAATTCCGACAAGTTCCTAAGCTTATTACAAATGATTCGAGTACACGCGGTCCTCACAAATTTCCCTAGGGAGCTAGTGACTTTTACGCCATCCCTCAAATTCGATCCCGATTACGATCCCATTATCTTAGCCCATGTGTGCTTATATCATAAATTGTTATTATTGTCTTGTATCACACATAACATTTTTTCTATTTCACGTAAATTCAAAACAATCCGAATTACCTAAATTTAAAAAAAAAACTTCACAAATATGTCAAAAGGAATTGTACGTACGTAGTAGTTTGTTAGATAAGAAATAAAAAGGGAAGAAAACTTACGTTCCGTTATCACCAAGCGCAGGTTGCGGCCAGACACGTGGTATCGGTTCTTCCTTGAGGATCTGCCTCATGTCCTGCGGTGCGAAGAGACGTGGATGATGATGATGAGGCGGTGGTGGCGGGGCCACACTGGCCCCGTACAACTTCCGGCCCCAGTGTTCATCAAATTCGACAGGACTTCCACCGCCAGTGGTGGCCCCTGCGCCACCACCAGCCCCAAAGCCTAACCATGTCAGTCCCCCAGCCCCCACGATGGTGGAGCTGGGGTGACTACCGGTGTACTCGTCGGACCGCGTTGTGAGGCTGTAGAGGCTTTCCTGGGGCAACACTCTTCTTCCTTCTCCGAAGCACCCTTCGCTAAATCAGAGTTAGGAGCGCGCGCAAGCGCCCACCGCGAATACCTTTTGCCGCGATTGAATTAGCGATTTCCTCCGCGTGCTTCCTACTTCCTGTCCGGATACGAGCATGTACCGTCAACTCTTTGCTACCATCCGTAATCAGGAATTCGACGTCGAGCGATCAAGTTCACGAAGGTCCACCTTTAAATTTTCTTCCTGATCACAGTTCTGGATGATCTCCAGCACACATGTGAAATATGATCTTTGAGTCTCTGTCACCTATCATTGGCCGCGTGGTCTGATTTTCTAAGGTCACAACACTGTCTTCACCATAATGTCACTGAGTGGTCACCAAATTTTAATAGAACATTTATCTGTCAGTGGACTTCTTGTAGACTGTTTTCTGTAGTGTTACACTCGTGTTCACTCTTGCACTGTTTTATCGTTTATCTTTCTTTTCTTGCCAACTTTGGACGGGATCTTCTTTTGAATAACTGATGCGTCCTGGCTCTAGGGATGCTGATGTCGATACTCTCGCAGCACTAACCGAAAAGCTTGACCGATGACTTTTACCCAGTTTTCTCCAGGGATCTTGTCCTCGTGGCTAGACAGACTTCAGGATCCAAAGGATTCACCAGGAGTGTCGTTATCGCGCTTTGATGGCACCCCGGGATACGGTAATCTGGCACGGTGCCGTTCTCTCGACTAAGGAGGGCGGAGGGTGACTCGTGGCCGTGAGGTCTTCGTGGTCCCCAGCCGCGCGTTGCTTCCCGTTACGGCGCCGCTTGTCGAATGTGTCACGGCCGGCCAAGCTAGCGTGCACGGAGGTCCCCCGGGGTTGTACCAACCTTTTAGGGGGCGTAGTCGATCCTGATCCGCGCAGCATCACAATGTAGCACAAACCTTCACTCGCCACGCCTTTGCACGGATGAACCAATCGCTAACCATTTTCTCCACCAATGGGAACCAACAGTGACTGTTCACCACGCCTGGTTCAGATCCCGAAGAGACAGTGGCGCTGTGGTGGCAACGCTGCGAGGCTGTCATTCCGGCGAAGGCCGTTCCACTGTAAGGGGTTGTTTTTCGTCGTTCCAGAAAATTTCTCCCGAAAAATCATACCAACTCCCTTTGCAATTTTTATAAATCATAGGGTCGTCCAATATTTTTCATCATTACCTTCCACTGTCATTTTCAAACTTTCATACACATATAAAAATTCCATATCTCCAGTATGCATTATCGTAAAGAGGTCGTTACGTGAGTTTCAATATCGTGAGTTCCAAGGAATGTCAACTTTTTTCCCATATAAAATCCAGACAGTTCACTGTCATCGATTTACTATACAGAACCCGATTTCTCCTTTTCTCCAATTTGTCGATTACAGATCCTTTTCATCCACCTGTCAGACCTATGCGATCCTATCGACATACGTGATTCGCCTAATGGCAGCTGCGTCACGTATCTCCAAGAAACACCTCACTCTGTCCCAGACTGGACTCGCACCTAGCCTGTCCCACTTTTTGCAATGTGCAATCAAGTACCGGGAACTCTCTGATCTCTCCCCTAGGACACCCAAGGAATCCTACGCCTTGGATCCAGAGCCTGGAGTCCTAGAAACCCATAGCGCCCTGCGTCAGGTCTTTCTCCCTGCAACAACCGCTACCGCCAACAATACTTTTTTCACCTGTTTCACTAGATCTACAATTTTTCTCCTAACCATCCCCTACCGAACTTTCACCTGTTTACTCTTTTCGCTAGATAGCAGACATACCCGGTTAAGTTCCGACAATAATGTCTACCTTATGCCATGCATAAGACACCGGCTAAGTGATGGATTGGACCTTTCGGTGCGTGGAGGCTATCCGCACCACTGGGACCAAACAACCCCCAACACGGGGTGGCACTCGCTCTCATTACCTGAAAACCCACGCCTTAAGATAAACATACAAGATAAATGTACCAACGATGTTTAAACTTAAAATTTATACACGTCCTATAAGCAATAACATACATTTCCTATATTCTAAATATACGTACATAGGATCCCTACATAATTCACCCATTATACTACATACAGTAATTCCTGATTGTTCTCACGAAAAGTTCGGGTAAATCTGGAAAACAAGGCTGGCAGTAGCAGAGCGAGAACCAAAAGTCAGAGGTCCAATAAAAATGCTAAGAGAAGGAACCACCGTATAAATCTCTCGGATCCGCTTGGTCCCGAAAAAGTAATTATAGAATTTGTTGGAATAAATTTATGGGGGGTTGTCGAGGTAGCAATCGCGAATTTAGGAGGGAAAAAAAAGAAGTAACCTCCCCTCCACCTCTCCCCTGCTAACCGGTAGTTCTTAAACCACCCTAGCAACTCATCCAATACCTATAGCTATACAGTGCATTACTACGTAGCTTTTCTACCTTTTCTACCTTCTTACCAAAAGGGGACAATTACGTCCCCTATAAATGAGAACCACTGACGACTTGGTATGGGGTCTATCAAGTAGAGATAATGTGTTCTGTGCCGGGTAATTTGCCCGGCCTCCTCCCTACCGTACTACCAACCTTCAGATCCACTCCTTCGTGCGACTGCTTTGCATTCGCAAACATTCTAAATCTAAGCCGTCACTTAATCTGCATACGTATTCGTCTGGTGACTCTTAAATCGAAAGAGAAGCCAGCTTTACTAAATCGCCAAAGTATAGCGCCAGCCAAGCTACTATGTATATGTATACTAGGTATAGTATAAGTATCTACCACCTCACAGCCAACCCCTCGTGAACGTTCAGGGGTGAGTCTGACTTTTGTCATGACTGTGTTCATCCAGGTGTTTGTCGTTGTTAAGTAACGTATTTTAGCTACAGGCGATTAATAACCCTCGTACGGCAAAGTAGAATAATAAAGCATAATGAGTATCCCAGCATCAGTCATTAACCTTAACTATTCGTGAAACGTAGGTCGAACCGGTTTTCAGTAAATTTTTTTATCTCCTCCTGTTGGCATCAGCCTCGCGTCTCTTAGAGCTCCCGCTGCTGTTATTGCTATTGCTGTCCTGATTCATGGGATCTCTTGGCTGCCCAACGGCCTGTGACATTGCCACCTTATGGCTAGGCAACCAAGCAAGGGAGGAAACTCATCCCTCTGAAAAATCTAATTCTGTTATCACGCGACTCCCGAAAGATTTTTATAATTTATCTTAAAAATAAAGATGCACTTTGACACGTGTCTCTTGCGTATAGCTATACGTACTGTAATATTTATATTTTCCAATTTCTTTCCTAAACACTGTCAGGACCTTCTAAATGTCCAAATGATGTCAAATGAACATCACCGAACCCAGCAAATCCAATTGCCGCGGTTAGGGTGCATGTCTCGATGTTGTTACACGGCTGCATCAACCCCGTATATCCACCATGGGTGCCCCATACGATCTATAGAAAAAGTCCTAAGCTTATTAGGACGCTATGATAATATTCCTATCCCGGTATTTCTATTTGGACTACATCCGCAGACTTCCCTTTGTACATATGTCAGCTTAAAGACCTCATGGATGACATTGTCAACAGGGGTTCAAAACCCATGGTTCGCGTGTCGATAAATATCAGCTAAACGTGGAATTAACCTGTTTTATGTAAATTCGCGATAATTCCGACGATAACTATATCCGCTACTGTATTTCTTATTTTTCTTTAGATCTGGGTTATACGTACCGTCACGGGGGGATGATTTTGGGAAATCTAAAACGACCTTTGTCCCCATAGAAACGCACTTGCCCTAGTGTAACACTATCTGTAGGTGCCTACACCCCATATAGAGTAGGTACAGCACTGCAGCCTCTATCGTTCGGTACCCATTGCCAGGGGTACTCTATGGTGGATGGAAGGGTCCCTGAAGGGGCTGACATATGCGATGCTTATGGGGTAGCATCCCCTGCGTACATACTACTGCCAGCACGCATTTGGTCCAGCATGTGCTGAGAATGGAAGTGTCTATAATTCTATGAGCAAGTTTGTTTGCATTTGCACGTACGATCGAGTTGGAGTGGCTCATTTTGATTGTTTTTTATTTATCCACTTTAGCGACGTCCTCGTATTCTCGTTTTTATCTCAAATATTATTTCTCTCGGTCGGCCTGGACACAGGAATAATTTTTACCAATTGTCGCTGAATGCTTTTACAGTTAAGTTATACATTTGGTAACTATAAAATATTTTACTGTATTTTCAGGGTAGCGCAATATTATTTGCTTATATATATATACAGTAGAGGATGCTGCTACTAAAACCACACAATGCCTCTCTAGCTGGCACAGTTTAGCATTTGGTCTGACAATACAGCTGATCAGCGCATCGGTGCACAATTATAATGATAATAACGTCCCTGGCGAGGGTTTTCGCGGGGGCGCGATACCGTAGGGGGTTCTCGAGTTTTTCAGCTCTCATTTTCGACTACAGATGTGGGCCCGCCGAGGGCCCATTTATTAGCGAAGCCACCGTGGCGTGTGCCCCATTCAAAAGCGGACAACAGGTTCCGGTGTCAACGTCATTAGCCGGTACGTTTGTTCACCCTAGGATCGTCTACTAACCTGACCTGGGAAGATACTAGTTATAACCTAGGTCTATGAGAGAGACGTATAGAAAAACAAAAAAGTAAATCATTATAACCTGCTACCTAAGCCTTACCTGTGATTTCAATTGCCCCGCCCTGCGTCTCACTATCTCCTACCGGTGTGCCCTCTAGATTGCCATTGTACACACTATTGTCACCAGTAGACAGTAGGCATCTCAAAGTGACAGACGTCTTCCTTCCAAAGGACAGGTAAAGAAGTTGACAATATTAGACAAGATACAAAAATAATTTATTTTAATACTGTTTCCTATTTTACTCTTTATGTTCACCATGTGACAACGTATTGTATTATTGACGTAATTAATCCTGTAAAATACTTTAGACGGATTTTGCAAATTAATTTTGAAAGAAATACTGCGTCATCCTTATGGAATTCGATGGACAATTTTTTGGGGTCAATTCATGTTTTATTCGGCATCTCATAGTAGCATACATACGCACTGCTGTTTCTGGGGACGCGTCTGTTTCCATAAACCAAATTATTTTTATATCCCGGGATCTGCGAGCTTGTGAATTAATGATAAACCTGGGCTCTGGTCACTCGCCACTTTTCCCTACGTTGACCATCCCCTTATAATATATATATATGTATACATATGGAAAAGTAAATAGGAGTCGTTCCCTGCCCTTAACCAATTTCATGAAATGCTGAAAATATACAGGATTTACTTTGCTTATTGCCGAAGACGAGTATTGATTGCAAAAGCCATAAGTGAAAAATGGTCTCGTATTACCAGTATGTCTTATTTTTATCTTCCACTATTTTTCTCATATGCCCTTTTCATTTTCTGTAGAATCCTGGACGTTGCCTGGATCAGGAAAAAAAAAGCTGCAAACGGTGAGTCCTCGTTTCTTAACTAAAATATACCTAGGCGACATAAGTGTGTATATAGCTATAGCGTGTGCATCCAGGTTGCACCCTCCTATACCAACCCCTTCTAAAAGACTACCAAGAAGGGTAACCTATCAAGACCATAATGTTATGCAAACGCAGAGCGGCATGCGTCCGTTTAAAGTACCATAAGATTTATACGATTTTAATGCGTAAAAACCGGATGAATTCTTTGTCTGCTGATCGGCGGCGCGTGTCTGCTTGGGTTACGCTCGTTGGCTGCTCAGTTTGATTTTCCACTAGGGTCCGTGAGAGTCATTTATTATATTTTTTTTAAACTCGTTCATTTTCACCTTGGTCACCAGATTACAGTATATATATGCCATATTACTATATACTGTGTACACGTTATCATTACTTATCACGAATGTACGTGTCTGAGCTAATACTCGGACACCATTAGAATCATAAGCAAAATATAAAAATGCCAATTTTTGATCTATACCGATAAAACGATACGATCGTATAGGAAAGGTCAAGATACGGTACCGTCGTCAAACGAATAGGTCAAAGGTAATATAGTAGCCAATATAGAATAATTTGTCCCAGACACAAGAGTCAAAGTAAAATAATCAGCAATATGTCTCGTCTAACCTACGAGAGATCATTGGCGCAGAAGTCGCGTGCGTCCGATCGTTAGACGATCGTTTGGCTATGGGCCTGGGGAAGTTTGGCCAGTTAGCCAAAGTGTAACGATGCATCTAGGTCGAAAGAACACCCTTGCGAGGAAAAAGGGACGATATCCTTGAGGGTGGTGGTGGTAAGGGTGGCGAGGTCGGGAAGCCTAGGGTACCCTTGAGGGCCGTAGGAGGCACACGCTTCTAAGGGTTGGCCACGCACACGGACGAGAAACGCCCTGGAAATGTTACTTATTTTGCGAAAGCTGCCTGGTAAGCTAATATAGGGAAAGCCGGGCAAACTCGTCGACGGACTTTTTTGGGATTGGACGGTCGCTTCCGCGACGCAGGTTCCTTTACTTTCTTCCTTTTTCCTTCGTTTTTCTTATACCGGTACCTTCTTTCTTATTTCTGACTTTCCTCTCTTTCTCTCTCGCGCCTCACCCGGCTCTTTAGACCTTTTCCATTTTGGTGGTATCGCACACCAGTGTATCCTACTGTTCGCTCCTTCCCAGGATTATTTAACCTCTCGCGTACAGGAACACGTGGCACGTAAACGGACCGGCTAATGACTCGATCCGATTAGCAGTGAGCTAATACCTGTAGGCCAACCAGTCGATGCGACTTGAGTGCTCGACAAGGTATAGTCGCGTGCGAGTAAGTTCTGTCATTTGTATAGATACATGTTGTAATATACTATAGGTAGTATCATATGATTTCTTAGGCATTTTTCTAGTCTGTTTTTTTATTTTTCGATTTTTGGATTTCTTCGTTGAGCATTTGTATCTCATGGGTTACTCTCTGCAAGGGAATAAGGCTATTGCGTAATGTGGGTATATCCTGGATGTGGTCCAGCAGCCGTCGGCTCTCAGGAGAGGACGCCATCTTCTGTTCCTCTAGGACGCATTTCGCAAAAAGGAAAATGTTCTTATACATAATTTTGTATAAAGTTCTGGCATTGATAGGGCGTCGCGACGGACGTTGACGTCGCGACGGTTCTAGTCGTGAAATCTGTATTTTAGTTGCAGGTTGATCTGGAATTAAAATTTATCTCGTGTCGCGATATTTTAGATTTCTTCTTTTTTTCTGTAACAGTACTTTATTAGGACGGTATTATTTTTCTATACTGATTTTTGTTTTTATTCTCGGTGTGGCGGCGCTTTACGTCACCCGTGCAATAACGTGTGACGGTTAATTAATATGAAAAATTGCCTATGATAATAACGCATGCATTACCTGTTTCAAGCGAGTACTGTTTCACATGGACCAGAAGCAGTACGTAGGGCAGCCTAGTACGGGGTCCATATAGAGAGGCTGATATTACCGTATTTTGTTGTAATTACCAAATAGCCGTTGGTGTACAAACTGTGACTCTCATTTAGATCGGATATCACTTTATCTCCCGCAATCGCAGGAACGATAAAAAATTCGAAAATTCTTTCGAAATATCATTCGGACAGTTGTCTCATAGAGATTTGAGTAAAGTATCAGCAATTTTGGATTTTCAGGAGGTGGTTGAAATTTATTAAAATTATAATCGCGAATTGAGAACCTTTGAGAGCGGATAAATAACAAATTGAAAATCAATGGTATTATGAGATTATGCGTTTATTAGCAAAGCTAGCATAGTTGCCAGTGCCCAGAGCAGTAATATCGAGTAATTGCGTAAACGCACAAACATTCCTGCCCCCACTGCCTCCTCCGTATCTCTTCATCACCCCACATGGTAAAACGTCGACGTACCTTGCGTATGTAGAAAATGAGGATTTTTTTTTAATAATCCACTCGTTCGTACCCTTCCAACCAGACAGGAACGCTCAACAGCTTTTTTGGGTTCGATTTTTCTTTAAATCTCAATATCAATTTCTGTTAACGCCAAGGTTTATCGAGATGTCAAAATAAAATTAATACTCAAATTCTCACTGGCAAATGTCACTTTGACAATCGTATCAAACGAGTCTGGTAGCTTTGCAATATTAGCGGGACTGCTCATGTGTGTATTTCTCACATTAGATTGTTTGCAAAGGACAGCGTGCCGCCGGAGCGCGATACATTGCGTGCAATATCCTTTGTTTGCCAGTCGCCTTAATTTCAGCCCCTGTCCTCATTTTCACGACAAATCCATTACGGGACCGACTGCATACTAAAGGTAATTTTGGAATTTGATGAGACACCCCGAAGAATTATCACGAGCGTCTATATATACATATATAAATGTACGTACACCAATATAGATCATATCTCAGAAAGCCCACAGAACACTAAGAAAAAGTATAATAAACCTATATACAGGGAGGTAAATAAGTAAGCCGAAGAAAAGAAAAGCTCAGGGTTACAGTTGCAATGCTGCAGTAACAAAAATGTAACGAGCTAATCTCGGCCGCGCGGCGGTTGCAATTATACGTGTAGAAATAAGGGGTGAACCGACATCGGGCTACGGCTGCTGCCACGTCGGATAGTGGTAATTCCGTCACGCCGTAAAGGTTGCTTTTTATCGTCTCTCGGCCAGTACAGTATTTCTATACAGGTCAGGTCACCCTCTCTCGCGCCACTGGTTACAACAGGATTCCCACATTCTCGCCATTGCGCCACTCGCTTTCGTCTTCTTCGTCTCGGTTGATTGTCCAAGGTTTTATTATCACTCGGGGTCTCGGACTCATCGTTTCCAGGCATCCCTCATCCGTCGCGAATCCTCCGTACGGTGGATACGAAGCTTGAGGATACTTGTCGTCGGGATAGTTATACTCGTGAGAATGGAAAAAAATGGCTAGCCATTGACAAAAATAACTATACGCTCCGATCGAGTCCCCGTTTTGGGGGTAAGTATGGATAAAATCAGCAATATCCATTATTATCGTTACAGTTGGCTGGGAATAGCGCGTGGGGCCGTTTTCATGGAATTTTCGTAGCGTCAAATGGAATTAGCGAACGGTTTAGCGCGAGCGAGTCGCGAAACAGCGGGTGCATTTTTACTGGCGTATTAATACTGTTGGAAACAGACTATGATCGGGCTTGTAATGCAGCCCTGGGGGCCCGTGTGATATGATACATTTGCTTTGCATACAGAGAGAGAGAGAAAGAGAGAAAATAGATGGAGGCAATGGGGAGTGAGGTGAGTGAGAGAGAGTGAGAGAGAGAGAGAGAGAGAGAGAGTCAATCTATATATAGGATACGTAGGATACACCTACCTATCGTCCCATGTATTTCACATGCGGGTGAAGTGCAGGATAGATGCAAACCAGCGTGGCTGCATTTCATAACAAGCTACAAATACACGTAACCGGTGGTAGCCAAAGCGACGAGGGGTCGTCTCTCTTGTTTGTCTCTACCTATCGAGGCGATACTGGACCAATTATGTCTGTTTATTGTCGTGCATAATGCTGCGCTTATGCCGCAACTACCGGATCCAAATAAAAGTGTCCTCGACACCGCAGAGACCATACGGGAGAATTGCGAAGCTCGAGCCTCTCGGCCAAGCGACAGCACTTTGTTTTCTGTTTGGTTAAATTTTGAAAAATGTCATTCGAAACGGTATGAATGAATTTTTTTTTCATTAATGCTCGGTCGACGGACCGTCAAGCGTAATTGAAGTCAACGAAATGTAGTCGGTGTTTTCAAACAAATTGCTCGAGCACACAAGCGCCGATTAGCATTGCCCAGTGAACATCTCGCCAGGTGCATTTCTGAGTGCACTTGATGCACCCGAGTGTCGGCCAGTATACACAATGGCGGCGATCGATGCTCACGGACAATGGTACTTGTAACGAAGGCAACGAGATGTCACCGGTTTTGAATCGACGTCGATTTCTCCTGCTCTATGGGGTCGCGTATGGGGAAAATAGAAGACCAGGAGTAAATTTCGCTTAGCTTCCTGCGCTGGTTAAAGGGGTGAAGACGAGAGAAAGGGGTGAGTATATTTTTTGGCTCTCTCGTACGCTCACGCAATCGGTACAGATGCGTATCGGCGACCACATGCTTCTTTTCTACCCTTAGAAACTCGAGGCGATGCCTATAGAGATTTATGTCCTGCCAATTCGAATGACGCGAGCGGCCATCATAATTCGCCAGATATGATTCACCCTGCTTTCTCCAGGTCTTGCGCACCCTGATCCACCACCCCTCAGTCGCTCTCGGTAACCTGAGACGGTTTACGGGGGATTTGCGTCGGAATATGACGAGCCCTTTGCCCATCTGCGCCCACAAGACGCTTCTTAATTATCTCCAAAATTATTATCTTTTCTCGCAAATTTTTCACGTGCCGATAAGCATACTGGGGTGGCTGCGGATCAGCGATTTGATAAGTATCTGGCAATTAATTAATAAATAATTCTTTTTACCCTATACCTCATATATAATCAGCGATATCTGGTACCACTGATTCCGAGAGGAACACATGGTGGTTGGTTACACCGAGTGAGCTCGGCACCCTCTGTTTGGATTATGGACTGGTTGTGCTCGGTGTCCATAAACAGAACGGGCGAGGTATGGAGAATAGAAGAGAGAGTCGAGAGAGACGCTTCCGCGACCGCTATGACAGATTGAGAGAGAGTCCACATCCTTTTGGTGACCAACGAGGCGTCGCGACGCTACCCCACGTTACACAAAGGACGCAGCTACCACCCTATTCTCTCTTGTCTCCTACTGCCACCAGAATGCTATAACTCTGTTGGCTTAGGTAAAAACACATTTTCATTCATCTTTGTTTTACCTTTGTCGTATATTATTATGTATGTCTGTATGAAAAAAGAAAATTTTTCATTATCTTCATCTTCGACGATAAGATTATCCGTATGGGGACCGGGTAGAGGGAGATCCAATCGAGCCTGGTAACCGCCTAAAGGCAATATCGCGCGTACCGGAAGTGGCGTATAACGAAAAAGTAACGACATGACAATCATAAGGGCTGGCGTTATGCTTAGGTTAGGAAATTCAAACTGGAGGTCGTGCAGATAGGGGTAGGTACAATGCCGAAAGACCAAAGTAGACGTTAGAGACGTCTAACTGCCGTATCATATTGAAATATCATCTCTGCTTATATGGGAATGGTCCATGGGCATTTATGTATAACACAAATGACCCTGGAAACGTTCTTAATCCTTTTGTTCCATATGGAATACAATCGACGCCTTTCTCGACTGTAATCGTTATTCCCTATCCCACAGGACTTTATCAATGCCCAGTGCTACGTAATTATATGTAGATACCTTAACTCTCTTTGAAATCAGGAACAAAGTACGAGAATCACAGCATCCCGCACGATAATCTAAATCGTCCTGAGGATCCATTCAATTTCGTGTACAGTATGGTTGGAGCGATAGGATGATTCTCTCAAGTACTTGAAACTTTATCAAAAGTTTATAGGGTGGGTCGCAGTGTGCCCACTCGGTAAACCCATAAACCAAAATCGAACCACTCGGTTCAATTGCAAACAGATGCGTAGGACTATCGCGTTCCTGTCTATTGGTATCAATCTCCCCCCCGCTAAAATTCTTCTCGGACCACCCTCGAAAATTTTACCCCTCTTGACGCTATCACTCAAATCCACTCAATAGAGAGATACAGGAGCGTCGCTCTTGCTACATAACAAGGCTATCCATCCACTTTGAAAAGCAGGGAGCGTCAGATTTTAGACCACAGCAGATCGTACAAGTGCATGGACTCTCCATTATCTACCTCACGGCTTACTCTCGTGGGCAACGAGCCGTGAAGACCCCGTCATATGTGCATTTACTATTACTCATATCATTGCTCTATAGTGGAGGGGTTGCTTTTTTATTTTGTATACTGATATTGATGCTAGAAAACGTATATGTAGGTATATGTGGTTAATAGGATTGTTTGGACGGAGTAAGATTTTTCTTTATTTTTTTTTTGTAAAGTGTAAACGAGAGAGATGAACGATGGGGATGGTGACGCGGTCACAGAGGGTTGTTTTAAATTAATTGTCCCAGGAACGAAGTAAACTGGCTAATCCCCGTAAAATCCCGATTTAAGTCCAGCTAAGTCTTTGTTTAACACTCGCGCGGGATAATCTCTCGCGGGGGAGAAAATTTTGCGGTCGGACGCACCTCGCAAGGAGGTAAAATGGAGGCGAAATGAATACAAATGACGCTCGGGTCACCTGCCCCGTAATTGGATGATCCTCTATTCCGAGGATTATCCTCCGTTGAACGTCCCGGAGCTCCGCCCGTTCGGAAAAAGGAATCCGCCCACTCCGGACCTTCGTCGTGAACAAATTTTTCGTCCTTTCGAGAAAAATCTTCTCCTCCCTCAGCTCGAAAGATTCTTTGGTTTCTCATTCTGGTAAACATACCAAGAACCCCCCATAAATCAACGTAACGGTCCCTGACAAAGTACAGGAGAAACAAGGAGATGAAAATCTCTTCCTCTCTCTCTCTCTCTCTCTTTAACAGGCAAATAATATCGCGTTGTCCCACAACAATGTAGAAACATCATGCACACTAATACCTTTACGACCGAAAGGGTAGCCTCGTCAAAAATCGTGCCCGCTTTGCCCGGAGTCAAGAGGAGCGAGTTTACGACCGGAACAAATCTTACGAACTTACAATTCTGGGAATTCGCTTTAGTCTTCCTCTCGTGAGACCCTTGCAAATTGAAGATTACACCCACTGCGAGGATTTTTCGAGAGATTAAGAATCGCTGAGGTTAGAGCTAGTTAATTTTTCAACTGGTTTAACCCTCGTGTCCAAAAATTGTACTTACTTCCTTGCCCGCTAGGTCGGCGCCAGCTCAACCTCACGGATTAATCTGATACGTCCAAGCGCTACGGTCCCGTGGGTCCAAACAGCATCCCCCGATCTTCTACTTAACATATTTGGACAATTAACCCCCGCGACTTTTAAAAGTGTATTCTCGCTCTGCCACCCCTCTGACACCCCCTCTGTCATAACACGGCACTACTGCCGTGGGCAAACATCCAGCCGAGTTTACCCAAAGTTTCGTCCTGCCTGATGCGGACTCAAGCTGGGCCAGACTTAGGAGACAGTTGGGACGCATCAACCATATTGTCACCGGCATTAATCGGGCGAGAACGTCCGTAGCCCTTGGACTCTGAACCGTCTTTAGAAGCTGGAATTCGCGGAGGGCAAAGCCCAGAGGCTTTAGGGTAGATAGGGGCGAAAGTCAGCGCACAGCCCCTGTGGGGGCCACTAGCAGCCTCCGTGCCTCCGCCACTTCAAGAACTCCTGTTGCCGACGCTGCTGAAAACTATACAACCGTCATACCCTCCTTCCACGACACCCTTACGAAACCCACCCCCTCGACCACCCCTTTACAATATACTCCTTCTACCCTTACTGGCGTCTCCTCTACTCCCCGTCGAACTTACTGCGGCAGATCTGAGGTCTTCTTTTTTTTTGTTCCATCTTTGAGCTCGGGTCCTGATTCCAGTCCTAGAAACGTTATCGCTCTCGCCCGACAACATCGTATGAGAACCATCGTTTGAGATTAGACTACAGCCAACTAAACGCCCGAGATAAACCAGAGAGTTGAGAGGGTGCAGTGTATATATCTTCGCCCTGTCGGAGCTGGATTCCTGGTCCGGGTGTTGAACTTTATTAATATCCTTATCAAAAACAGCGCGCACCGGTAACTGTAGTTGCAGTTTGTACCTTTGGGATTTGCGTTTCTGTTCTGTTCTAGTTGCTCCAGGAATCCCGCGGGCACCGGTGGCTGCCCGCCGGGTTTGTGAGTCCTGAAGGACTCGTCTGTATCTATACGGGAAACTATCAGCACTCTATATAGTGTAACTACTATAGGGGTACGTTATATCTAATTACAGTGTGTAACGTCGAACATATCTTCGGGATAGAAAATATTTCCGTTTTTCATTCGTTCTCGTCTCTAGGAACTTGCTCGAAGATCCTTTATCCCTGGATGGAAATATAATGGTACTTCGGATGCTGTATAAGGCTGGATAGTGTCTCGGTAATGGCGAAGAACGAAAGGCCTGTACTGGACATCCCAGGGTTGTACTTGATTAAGGTTAGTAGCGTGAAGGTACGTTAGCATATTATGACGTCGACGAACATCAAAACCTTAAGGTCGTTTATGACTGTCGTAAATGGTCCAGAATGGATGCTGTAAGAGAGAATAAGTAAACTTGTGTTATTTATTATAAAAAAATCATCGAGTCCATATCTTTAGTACCGTGTGGGAGCTGTGAAATTTAACCCGCGTATATTTTCATACCATTCATGTCAATGGACCGTGTGTACTCGACGTTAAGTCTGTTTCCATTGTACGTCTTTGCAGTCGACTGCACGTAATTTTATATTTATACACGTGATAACGAGCCACTGAAGGAGAAGCAATGACCGTCGGAATGTCGTGATACAGTGATTAAATTACTGTCGGTAATTTATAATTGTAGTATTTTTAAGGGAATGAAAAGTGCATATGGAAAGGGAAGAGACGTCTATGGGGCGAAGAATAATATTATGGAAGTACAAGGCTTTTTATTACGTCATTTCTTTACATTTCGCTACATGAAATTATTTTTTTCTTTTATTTCCTATATGAGTGACCGTGTGTACACATACACCTGTCGTTTAATCCACATTTGAAATTCGTCGATTAAGTCATACTTCGTAATTCCTTCGCTCTGTGGAGTCGTTCTTATAGTTGATAAATACTCTTACGAGTATGCTAAACCCGAAAGGTTTCGTTTGAATGGATGATAAGTGTTTCCATGGTGTACAGGCAGGGGCATAATTACGCGTAACCCACGCGAGCAAAGTTATGATGGTTTATGAATACCCCCGTAACGAATGCACCACTAGCCCTGTGAACCCAGCATGAATGCCGTGCCGTTACGCCATAATACCAAACTATAACGCGTGATTTTCTATACTGAAAATTGTTTTACGCCCATAAATACAACCTGCTGTGCAGTGACAGTTGGCGCATAAAAATCTAATAGTTATCACTAGCCTCCCCTCCTGTAACCTCTAGTGACATTTCGTATGACTTTCCCATTTTTTTTCCTGACACTAGAAAAAGGTTGGCGCACTACAAGAAACATGGCCATGTTTAATGGGAGTTGTTTAAATCAAGGAAAAAATTTTTCATCAACCCTGACGCTCGGTGACTATTATAATTTTCTATTAGGCGCTATTGTCTATGGGGATGAATATAATTTTTCAAGTGTCAAGTGCACTAATAATGCATTCAAGTATGTATGACATATCGTTGACACTGGTACAGGGGGCGGGATCTCCAATTTGTAAAGGGGCCCCATACTGCGAGAAAATGGTGGCAAGTCTCGCATAGCCCAGGGCGCAATATGCTACTTGATTAAAACACCATGGTGCATCCTTACTCTCGTAAAACACCCTAAGCGACGGGGTGGATACTCACCCAAGTTAATTCAGCCGAGTGTCCAACTACTGTTTCTAATTAATTTGCATCTTGCCGTTAAGTCGAATCTGAGGCGAAGTAAAAAATTTTTTTGAAAAGTCATTGCCCTCTGACATAGGAAAAAATAAATATACAAAATTCCAAAAGGGATCGTGCATCTTTTTTTTTTTCTTCTGACAATCGAGCTCATTTTATTCTTGCACCATTATGCCACTGCATTCAATGCGCACTTGCCATAAGGGCCAGTGCACCGTATAATATGATGTAGTGGCTCATTGTATTGGATGCTGGGGGCCTAGAGGGGTACAGCAAGATACACCAACAGATGGAAGTGTTAATAATTGATAGTCGCGCCCCTCTCGTTGATACTTTAGTAAGGGGGTTCGAGAAGGGAGGGTGGTCGTGCTCTTTTTCCGGAGGAAAGAAAAATATATATCCACCCTATTTTTAATTGTTTCTCGTCATGCCGATCGATTGAGCACATACCGAATTTTTGATTGGTCCACCCGACTGATTTTATTTTTCACCCTAAACCCCTCGAAAATATTGTAGCTGTGAAATTTCACTGCGTCCCAACACTTTGGCAGGTAGACGCCCACCGTAAGAATAATTCCTTAAGGGCTCATAATTAACCCTTAATTGTTAGAGGGTACGTGCTGAAAATACTTATATGAACTACGGTAAGAACAGTAAATACGAAGTTAACCACAGCTCTCACGAGGTATAGTCGTGTCCAAGAAGTTCATGGTTTGCCGCATCGTCATAACCAAAGTTCTAACCCCTTTCATTCGCATAGTCCATTCCTACTTAACCCGAACCAGTGAGCGTGACCATTTTCAAAACCAGGAACGTAGTGATATTTTCTCAGGTCCCGTTAGATAGTCAAAGTAAGGGATATCCTGTAGAAAAATTCTTACGAAATATTTCAAAAAAATCAACCCCTTCCGAGTAGCGATAAATGCCGTGAAATTTGTGATTAGTACGGAACGTACTGTGAATGGGGGTGGAAACCTCCCCCGTAACTCGTGACCAGGTACCTATGGAAAAGGGTTAAGACGGCACTGGCGCGTCGGCATGCATTATGTTTACCGCTTCTCGGTGGTTGCGGTCAGAGGGGGGTGGCTCAGGGACGGACAGAGTCCGGGGGGTTGAGGGTCCAGTGTGAACTGCGAAGCTGGGCCGAGGGCAGGACATAATGGACACATTAGTGCTCGGCCTCCAGTTTAATTAGTTTACATTATGGTGGCGTCGTCACCACCGCGAAGGGTTACGGGGCGCGGGGGGTTGAGGAGACGCCACCCTGCAAGCCAGAGGACTGCCGGTTGATTAATCGGGAAAGTTTGATGCGAGTTGACGGAGACGCTAATCACGCCTCGTAACCGAATAATACTGCGCTACGGTTCTGCAATGAATTCATGAATTTGGATGTACAGTGGGAAACGCTGACTAGACGTACGAGTGGGATGCATTTGAAACTGCCTGTAGTTGATAACGTAATGTTAGCGTACTATACGAAAAAATGAGGGTGTAAATAAACTATTGGTATCGTATCGACGTCATCGCGATTACCTGTTTTCGGGGATAATATTTTGTTTTTAAGGGATGATACCACCCGTGACTTGAGAATGGTATAAAGAGGGAGCCGACATTGCTCATTTAATTACATATTCCATTAAAATGAATAACAGTTCAGAAACAAACTCCACATATCTACATTAAGCTTGGCGACGTGTCTTAATCAGGTTAATATAAATATGAAATATGCAGCGAGTGTTAACCCTGGGTGGTCTGCGCGCTAAAGGGTGTGGACGTACCTACATACGTGTGGCACCTTACGACTCCTGGGGGGCGCCTTCATATTAACCCTTGCATATTAAACGCGTGATAACCGGATTCTCAAATATTAACGTTAACACTCCTCTCTCGGTGTCAAGCTGCTTGTGCCGTCCTTACTGTCGTCCCATTGGCCCAAAGATGAAACTACCTTGCGACACTTCCGGTACGGTTGTTATATCTATAGGGAGCGGGATAAGTCGAGGAGGATTGTAGATTTTCATAGGAGTCATTCGGCCTTAATCTCTAACGCGAGTGTAACGGCCGATGAATATGGAACTTTATGAATTGAGGTAAAAAACAAATTTTTCAATGAAAATTTAAAATATTAATTTTATTAAGCTATTATTCGAGTACCGTGCTATATTCTGATGAACTACGTGGCGAGACACGTTCGTCCGGGCGTCGCGCGAGGAAACTTATTTAATCAACTCCGGGACGACGTTGAAAAGAGTGCGTAAAAGGAGAGGGAAAGGGGGAGAGAGAGAGAGAGAGAGAGAGAGTAAAAAAATGAAAATGAGAGGGTAGAAAAGTAGGAGAGAGGGTTGGAGTGCAAATATTTGGTGGACTCGATATTTTTCAATATAACGCGGCGTCGCGACGTCTGGTCACCATGGGAAATCTCCTCGGGTCTATATGGTCTCAGCAATTTTATAAATATTAGATCAATTAAGAATTAAAAAAAAATGATACGACGCCGACGGTAGCCAACTCGACGCCCCTTCCTTATATATATATATATATATATATATATATATATATATATGTAGCATTTCACTACAGTGTCGAGACAACGAAGGTAACGACTTTATAAGTCAGAAACGGGTGTGCGTTGCTTCTCTATGTCGGTGTCAAATATATTGTGAGAGAAAGAATGTGTCAGAGAGAGGGGAAGAGAGAGAGAAGAGAGACGGAGACTAAAAAAAAGGAAAAAGAGCGTTCACAGGAGAGAGAAGTCGAAGAGGAGATATCGAGCCAGAGTGAGATAAACATACTTCCAAAAGAGGGAAGAGAGGAAGAGAGATAGAGGAGGACGGTGCGTGGTCCCAAAGTCCCAGAGCCGATCCTGCCAAGTTATTTAAATTCAAATTCGAAATATCGTCGAGGGTTGCTAACATATTGTTTGTTTCGTTTGTGGCATCGCGATAGTGAGAGTCGGTCCATTTTGTATCTGTGCCTACATGCGCCATCCGCATGAACTGACAATTCGAAATCATCCCTTTCCTTCATTTGCTCCATCCCTATGAACTAGGCTGGATGCAGTCCAGCTATTTTTCTTCGTACGTTAATATTTACCCATTTTTTTCATTCTTCCGCTTAACAACTCACCGGAGACGATTTCGGTAGGAATTCCAAGGGCAGTCCACGTAGGGGTAGTTCTCCAATTTTCGGTACAGTCTTCGCGACAGAGTCGTCCTTCCTCTCAGTCGGGTACTTGGCTAGCCCAGAACTTATTTGCATACGTGAGTGCGCCGTACATTTCGCCGGCTCTCGGTCCGATGTCATGTACGTGTATATGGAATTCCCTATCCCTTAACAATTTGCTGCTAACATGCTGAGGAGACCGTTCGCCAACATTCTGTCGGGTCGACGCCGGCCGGAAGCCAACCTGCCATTCCCAGGGCTGTCCCTCTAATTTGGCAGTAGCCCCGTAGTCTGATCCAAGGTGGATACTCGGGAGTCCCTGGTACCCGTGCTTGCTAAAAGAGACTCCGCTATCCGCCGGAAGTTTAATGAAAATTCGAACGGAGTCTACGGAGCTACGTAGTGAATTAATAATCTTGAAGCATCGGAGTGATAACTCACCCCCGTAACAATCTCATTCGCATTGCGCACGTAAATTCAAAACTTTCGAGACACCTTGTACAGCCTTTTAAGGCGGTCCCCTATGCACTGCGTACTTCGTGTCTTTGGTGTCTCTCGCGTGGGAGAGATCGAAGTTTCTGTGGCAGATGTAGAGAGAGAAAAAAAAGTAGTGGTACGAAAGGGGATGAAAAAAAAATTTTATTCCACAAGCAGGTATCGCCTCTACGTAGGGGTGGTTTTTTGAGTGTAGAAGGAGCGCTTTTAAGCTCGCGCTGGCCACTTGTGAAGGTCCGGTCTGCAAAAAGACTTAATTAATGACCAGTTCTGCCCTACGGGAGCCCGATGGGGTGAGATGAGGTCAGACGAGGTGAGGTTTCGAGAGGTGGAACGCGAGGCGAGTGAAGCAGTGAGATGACGGAGTGCCCTCCGAGGAACGACCCTCGATGCAAACTCCTCGTATGAATATGTCTCTGCTAATTCAAACTTCGTCCCAGAGGTGGACGCTGGCTGTTTACGATGAATATTAAAAACTTTAACGTGCCGAGAGTAAATTTTACTACCGGATATCGCGATACCGATTTTAACTGCTGAGGAAGTCTCGAGGAAGATGGCACGAGGGTTGATAAGAAAGTTAGGGGACTTAGATACAACGAGTCAAAGTTTAAAGAATATTCATGGTGGACCAGTCATATCTTTCTCCACCCTTATTTTTTTTTGTCGGCATTCTCAGGATGGCTGAAGGGGCTTGAAAAAAAAAAAGGAGGAGAGATTGGTAAGGGTGCCGTTGAGACATGCACAATTCAGTTAGGAGAGCCGTAAGGGCGGTTTTACGTCATATCTCTTGGCAGACACCTACACCCTATCTTCTCTACCTTCTTACGTTCTCTTTCCTCTGCCTGCTCCGTAGCTTCTCTTTCAACGTTTCTGCCCGAGCTACCGAGACCACCCTCGCGCCGATAATATTTTATTTACGCGATAATTGAAAATTCCGCGAGATACGACCGATGGATTTGTCACCTTCGTGGTTTTATGCTCTCCGGGAACGTGCGATCTGCCGCGTAAATTCTTTTACGCATTCTCTACGCATTTCGGGTAAACGCATCATTACGTATAGCTATATCACAGTTTTATTAACCTGTTTTCGGATGTCGCTATACTACGGCAAGGCAGACTTACCCAAAAAATATTTTAGTCAAGTCTACAGGACAGACTTGTGACAGATTCCCAGAGAGAAATTATTTCTTCATCTTGACATTTCAACAAGTGGAAAAGGAAGTGGACGTAGCTAATTCGACTTCAGTCACGCTAAGCGTATCCAGGTATAAAAGGACCAGAAACAGAAGCGGTGGACTCGGGCGTTGCCGTGGTTGTTGTGTATAAGGTGACAGCAATGGGAGCGAAGCCGTAGGTAGAGACGGTGCGGAGGAGGTAGATCGTGGAGGAGCGAGTGTGGATTGAGGGGACCCCATGGAGTCGTGAAATCCATCAGACCAGGCCTGGAGCCCCGGTTGCTGGCGCTACTTATGGTGGCGCAGCGAGAAGCATCAACGGGGTCGGAGTTCACCAGGTGGGAAAAAGGGGGCGAACCTGACGGCAGGGTAGAAAGGCGCTGGTAGCTTCAGGGCCGAGAATAAAATATCATCCACGGTATGTCCCCTTTGAGGACGCTGGGCACCACCTCCTTCCTTTCCAGGTCCTCCCACAGACTCTCACATCCTCCTCCTCAGCATCCGAGAACAGTCCTCCGATGCATGTGTCTTTTATTTTTTTATGGGAATTTATAACAACTCTCGCGTCCATCCCCATTAAATTTTTCAATTTCACGACATCCCTTGGAGAGCAGTATAATGAAACACTCCTAACTTATCCAAATCACTGGATCAGGTAACCAGAGCTTCGTTAGACCCCGTCGAAGCAGTTCAGTTTGAATTTGACGCCAATTTTCATAGCCTGCAGCGTAAAATCCTGTAAAATCTTTAAGCCGCGTTCTCAGGACCGCGGGATAGCCGTATGAATACTCATCCCTGGTAAAGAGGGTGGGAACGGTTCTTAAATCTGAAAAATTAAATTATATCGCCGTAAAGTCTGATGCCCGGGGGTTTAGTGTCTCGGAGGAGGCACTCGGGTAGCTGGGAGGGTGTGTTTGGCGCGGGAGGGGTGGAAGGGAGGGGGCAGGACACGGGACGCTGAATAAAAACAGCATTAGTCCGTGCATAATGTATGGGGTGGGTGAATATGGCCGACGTAGCGTCACACGTAGATGTCCGTACCCTACATCCTGTACCAAGAGATCCCAGCGGCAAAAGAAAAGAAGGCAGAAAAGGTCGCGCCGTGCGAACGTGGCTTAACGGAGCTATACGAGAAGGTTGGGACTCGTAAAGCTTGCCTCTCTCGCTTCGGTGGCCGTTATAATAATTTACTCCGTGAAATTCATTTTGATAACCGTCTCGCCCTCTAAGGACACTCGTCGGCTACCTCGACGTCCGCGAGTGGCTGACGTCGCTGGTGTCGCGCGCAGTTACATAGAAACTGCATAATCGAGGTAAGGGGTATACCTGTAATCTTCGTAGTCACGTGCATTTGGCATCAGCACCCTCTGTGAGACAATTCGTGTACCAAAGGGGGACTCGAATTATTTCGAGCCTCGTTCTCTTCCTCGTGAATTCTACGGACGTGAGTCATGCCGAGATTTCGAGAATCCTTCGGAGAATTCTCCAGTTAACACGTGGACAGATAACGAAGGATCCGTTAAGCTAGCAGTTTCCATCTCCATGATAAATACATCGACAGATCGAATTTGAAATCGGAAGGGCGTCGCGCCGTTACCGTTGATGCTGATGCTCGGGGAGGTGGATTGGGAGGAAGGAAGAAAAAAATTTATTATTACTCCCTCACCGCAAAACCGATTTGATTTATCAAGCGGGAAATCCTATCATCTCGTGCTACAAGACTTTTCACTCCAGTCCTTTGATTAAAATGCGAGCTTAATCATCGCTCCGTCGGGCACCTGGGGACTTGCTTTCCACCCACAATCACACCCACCCACCCCTCCCCCTCCAAGAACCCCTTTTTACTCTCTCCTACTCATTTCTCTCTCTCTCTCTCTCTCTCTCTCTCTCTCTCTCGCTCTTTTTCTCTCTCTTTCTCTCTCTGTAGTCTTCGACGAAAGCAGGAAAACTAGAGGATAATACATGACGCGAGCTTTTGTTTCGAGGTCGAGAGAGAAAGATCGCAAAAAAGGAGAGCTGACGCGAGAAGAGAAGGGATGCTGTACAGAGCCCACTCTCTGGCTGGCTGTTTTAAGGTATTAAAATGTGTCATCAGCTGATGTCTTCGTTATTGCATCGTGATGGATCCCACAGTTTTTCCCTACAGTCCTGTCGCGGGGCGGCGGCGGGAGGATACCCCAACCGGGATCTGGCCCAGCATCCACCCCTAAGATGCTACCTTAATTACATGAACGATCTCTTCTTGACTGTAAGGGAAAAATGGCATTTCGCCACTTCGTTATTGCCACTCCTCGCGATTGAAACTCGTCCCTCGAATTTTACGAAATTATTGCCCAGGGATCCTATCGCTCGTGGCGCGTACGTTGCGCCATATTACTCCAAAGTTATTTCGCGCTTTTCACGCCTTACTCGACTGTGCACAGCCTCCCGGCGTCCCTTCTGCTGCATCTTCTGTCTTTGGCTCTCTCCACATATTCTCAACGTATCGACGTATATTCAGGACACGATTGTGTCCGTAGGATCATTTTCGATTCAGCTTACGTTACGTTAAAAGCGTCTGGCGCTGTGATTGCCGTTTGCCATTTCCGCAAGCACCCTCGAAGCCATTATACGATATGCTGCAAAACTTTTGACTCCAGTGTGTTCGGATTCACTGAGTGCTCGATAACAGCCATTATCGAGGCTTTTTATTTGAATTTTTAATTCACTAATCAGTGTGTCGGCCGACCTAGCGGTTCTTTATTTTCAGGACAGTTTTGAAATTTCACAAAAAGTTAGGGTCGACCTAGGTAGGGTCGCTATAAAATTTTTGTGATTTTTATTGCTTTTATACGCATTTTGATTTTTTTTCTCATCTCTTATTTACCCTCTACCAGCTCAGCCGTTATCGTTGCTTCGAAGGTGGTCCAAACTAGCGATCCTTGATCGAGTGTCTTCCAAGTGGATTCTGGGACGGTTATGGCAATGGTCAAATGTGGATACGTAGGATTTCCAATTTTTGGTAAATCATCCCCGAGACGATCACTATCGTCAATAGATACGCCGTGATATAGGGGTGTAAGGCGTTGGCGAGAGAAGGGTGGCATCAGGTGAGGGCAGAAGAGTGGGCAGAAGGAACGCGAAGGGATGGGGGTGCAATTTCCGCGGCTCGTGATTGGGGCAGCCTCCTCGGGGAGCAAAAACTCCATCTACAAATGAACAGCCGTGACAAGAGCCATAATTTCTCGGAGCTGAGCCGCAGCTATACCGACGCTCTTGCCAGCCGCAACCTTCTTTCCTTCGTTCCTTCTTTCATTTCGTCGTTCCTTCGTTCCTTCGTTCATGCCTTACATTTCTCCCTCCTCTCCATAGTCACATTTAATGCTCTCGTGCGTTAATACCGCGTACTGTCTATCCCAGTGTAAGTCCGCCTTTAGTTATTTAATTTCTAATAGCCTAGTAACTTTTATCAAAACATTCGAAAAATCAAGTAGCCCGTATCGGATCCTAGTCAATAAATCGGTATCTAGTTGGATTTCAAAAATATTTTTATTTATTTATTGAGTTTAATTTTTTTATCAATACCAATATCGCTCACAGTTGCCCCAGTGGATCAAAAATAATATTTTTAGTCTAAGACGAAACACGATCGCGCACGAGGCTTTCCATTTTCTGGTGAATTTCTCGAGTGGTAATCCTGCCACGTCTCGAGTCTCCCCCCTCCTTCCCTTGACTCTCTGGCTGGGAGCAGATCACGCCTTGGGGATGATGTATGATGGTGCCCGCGAAAAAATTAAACGTACATTTGATAAATAGAGTTGGCAGCAGTGACTGAGCCTGCGAGGGTCGTGCAAACCGATACACATCTACACCTATCCAGTGTAACGTATTGTGGAAGGGTATTTCGCAACCTACGAAAATTTCGATATCCCACGGGAACCGGAGGTTGCCGCAGCGTCGTATAGCGATTTTCTATGAAATCGTTACTCGATTTTTCGAGGTTAGCTACTCTATATCCCCCCCCCCGTCAAGAATGAGAAGTTAAAAGCCACAAGAATAATAGAAGAAAAAAAATCATAGAAAAATTCATCCCGATGACTGTACGTAAATTACCTCAACGCTACAGATTATGGAATATTTCAAAAAAATAAATAAATAATACATGAAACACTTTTCTGCGAAATAATAACCATTTTTTGCTTACCCCATCTTGTAGCGAGCGCAACGATTTGACGAGGCGTGACATGCGAATTTCACTTGGAATTTCAAAAAAAAATACAGAGAGACAATAAGAAGAAACGTTTGCTGGAATCTACGTAGCTGTATCACGACAGGATAATCTAGTAACTAACCACACTGGATAATCGAAAAATACGTCGCTGCCAGGTAAACGACGGTAAGACGATCTTTTACGATTTTTCAAAAGGTATTATCCAAACGTTGCGTGAGTGGATATAAATATTTATCATATATACCTATGTACCTAGGTACAAGTTTTTGAAATCGTGATAAAATTATTTTCAAACTTTCCCCTCCAGAAAAGTGCTCCCCCTCACTGCGATCGTTAGGGTGGTCACGGTCGCTACCTTATGAGTTCGCAACTCCGTCTGGTGGTCGGGGTAGGAAACAATTCCAGAAAAGAATTTATGGCGGCCAGTAAGGGCTCTTTCACTCGACTTCTATGGACTCCGTAGCAGAATCATGTAAGGCATCGCGAAGGACGCGGAGCGCAGGGGGGGGGGGGTAAGGAGAATTCTTCATTTTAGTCCGGAGATACAAAAACGGAAGTGTCCGAGATGCAATTTAGTCCCGGTGATATCGACGTGACGATTGCAGCGGGACAATCATGAACTCACCCTTAGGAAATAGGGATAGGACGTCCAGTTTGAGGATCCGACTGCCCCGAAGGAGCTGACCTCCATTACACAAGGTTAACCGCTCCCTGCCTTCACACTTCTGCCAGACTTTGATTGGTCTCGAAATCCTATTAATTCTAGACAACACCCTCCTAAGTCGGAGTCTCGCTTCTTCCCTCGGAATTCTGGATTCCCAGGACGCGACGGGATTCCTTGGCCAACTCCGGGAATTACTTGGGTTTAAATTTTATCCCTGGCTGTGCGCCACTCCTGCGGATCCTTATAATTTATTGTTCGGTCCGCGTCCACTAGGCGCACTCTCACGGAGCCGCATCTTTCTCTCGTAGACTTTCATCTTTGAACTCTGAATCGTCAACCCGGACGAGACGTCGGAATACACAAGTTTCGACTTCGAGCAGAAACTCGACTTCGTCTCGACTGAGTGCTGTTTCCAGGGTGCAGAAAGCTCCTGCTACTTTTCAAAGCATATGCAGATGGATAGATGGAAGGCTTGTGACGTCGTATCCCGGTTGCCAGAGAGGTCTCCGGAGACGCTGAGCGTCGCGACGCTCAGGGCGACGCACACACGGTTAAATAATGCACGAACATATTTTTATATCGTGGATATACGTCGCGACTCGAGGTAAGAGTGCGATTGTCACGTTCTCAGGCCTTTTTTTATTTTTAAGAATTCGATGGGGTTGTCGGTGCTTGTTTTATTTTTCATTTTATCCACCGATACGTCGACGGATTTGACATTGGGGGATTACACGGAAAACCTTATCCGAGTTTTGTGTATGTGTATAATTTTTTAAATACGCATTAAATTGAAAACGCCATTAGATATGCTACATTGAAATTTTTTCGAGAATATATGCAAAACTCGATGCGAAGGTAAGCAAGGTTACGTATATACGTATAGATTGCTGGGTAAAGCGGTAAGCACGAGAGGCATTTTGCGGGCGATATTAAAACGGTATGAAGATGAATATCGCGCCAGTGGAGAACTTGAAAAACTAAATATTAAATAATGAATTATGAAGACACGGCTCTGAATAATGGCTTGATTAGCTACCTGGTCCCACTGGGCTGACACGATGCCGCAAACTCTCAGCATCTGTATCCGGCAATTTATAAGTATTTTGGCCAAATATTTATGTGTGAATTTCGATTTTTTTTTAATATGTCATCGTAAGTTAGGCTCTTAAAGAATTTCTATGGATATGGAAGAATGGTTATTGTTTTGTTCGTAAAAAAAATATTTTTTCGTCCGTTCGAGACGTCACGAAACTGATATGTAACAGGAACTCTCCTATGGTATTTCGGAACACAGCGCAGGTGCACCGTTGTGCTGTATCATTAATTAAGAGTGGGCTAGTGCAAATTAAGAGTTAAGGTGCATAGGTGGTAGGGCCTAGTCTTGGGTTATGGGGTTGGCGGATTTCGCTGGGGTGCTTGCTACGAAGGCGGCACCGGACACGCCCCTGGTGGTCGTCGCGCAACCAGCACGCGCCTTTCCGCTGATATTCTATCTATATATCAGCAAAGCTAGGGACTAGCTGTTCTTTCTATTCGAGACTTTCCGGCCCGACGCCAGTTCACCCCTTCGTTCTCCGTTTTCATCCCCATACGAAGAGGTCGATGGCGCGTATAGGGGTCGCGCAAGAAATTCGAAAGTTCGCTGACACGTTTGCCTCTCACCTGCTTATGTAGAAATTCAGTGTTCCTCTACGGTTAGAAATTTTCCGTCCTTGAAAAACTACCCTTGGACAATGCAGAATTCCATTAAAATGTTCATACTTCTTTTTTCACCCTTTGTCATAGATAAATATTCAGTGCTTATTAGTATACGTATACACGTACCTGTATATCTATACGTATCAATATCGAAGGCGTGTAAAAGATAATTACCGTAGTCGGGAAGTTCGCAGCCCCGGTCATAACTTGGCGAATTCCCAATGGAACCCGTGCAATTTGTTGCGGGACGCTGGAGGAAAAGGACTCGCTGCAATTATTTGGGGTGCAGGATGCAGGATGCAAACAACGCGAGGGACGCTGAACAAATGTTCCTGCCAGGGTGTTCGATTGTATTTTCTATTGGATCGATTCGTCACCCTCTACACAGACTAGGAGAAGGAGGTCGAATTTTCTGTGAAGTTAGAAAAAAAAGAAAGAAAAAGAATTTTTCACACCGAAAAATTCATAACGATAATACAGCTTTACTTATTTCTATAAATTTCAAAAATAATTCCAACTCTCCTGACAAGCATCGTACCGTTCAATTTTTTCGTCGATTTCCCAGATAATTTTCCAGATTGAACAAAAATTCAAAATTTTTCGAATTACCAAAACATAAAAACTTATGGAATGCTGGGAAAGAAAAGGGATCGTGTGGCCGGCTCGGCCCGTAAATGCAGAATGAAGTACACACACACGTATGATCCTCGTAAGAAAAATCGCGCCGTCCTCAACGCATTCCCACATATGCAGAACCGCAAGCGGCTCGCATCAATAATGCAGGTGCAATCTCATTTCGTATGATAATCCGCGACCCGGAGAAATATTCATCACGGCGTTCGCGTTTGCTCGAAATTCTGAGGTTCGCGGTTCGCTTAGGGTCCTAGGGGGTTTTAGTCGAAGGGTGGTGCTGGTCCTTCCGAGTCCTTTCTAGTCCTTTCGACCAATGGCTTACCGCGATCCAACCGCGTCGGGCCAAGGATACCCTGTGATGCATGCGGAAAGATTTCCAAGAAGTAAAGTCAGTCCTGTAAAGGGGAGTGAGATGAGAGAGGAGAGGGGAGAGAGGGGGGAGGGGGAGGGGAACTTGTGTTTTTACCAAAGTTTACCTCGACCAGGATCCTTGATGTCCCAAACATATGGAGGGATGATACTTCCGAGTCGGACATGGGTAAATGATGGATCGTCCTTACTCTCTTTCCGTCTAGCGTGGAATATAAAACCTGCGTAAATCTCAACTTACAGGACTCGTAAGGATTCCCTTCCCTTCCACCCCCTTGCAGCAGGCTATTTTGTATTTTGTATCTCGTGACGTACGCAAGGGTGACTGAGAATACTTTTTCGAAGTTTTACCCAAGAAAGCATACAAGACTTCGGATACATCATGTACGATGGGAACTTTTATTTTGGATAGAAAAAAAAGGGTGTCGAAGTCACGAGTATCGGTATTGAATTTGGTATGGACCAGGAAGCTGCGAGAGAATTTCGGGGAGTTTCAGGCGACGGAGACAGGACTCAAATATTTGGACAGATCGTCGAGTCATCCTGGCCACACGCACCGTGCGGCAAAGTCCTGGGACGCCGTCGCGATTCAGCCAGCACACGAGGAAGAAGAGGAACATTGTCCTCATCATCCCCAGGGAACCGGATCCTCCGCCTTGCCAACAGCTGATTAATCGTTCTGGCTTATCCCGTGGGATGTGATGTCGCACCGTGCGGCTTCTTTGTCGTTGCGGATGGCGCGTTTCGTGCTGACGATTTTTCCTTTACCGTTAAGAACTTCCACCCTAGATCATCGGTCGCTGTATTGGATGCGCGCCTTTTCGTTTGCTACCCTACCGCAATCTTTGGACCAGATCTTAAATCACGGCCCGACCTCAGACTTCGGTTTAATGATCCATGAGATAAACTTTGAGAGATTCGACTTACCTTTAATGGGGTTGAAGAATTTTCGGAATAAATGGCGACGTTTAAAAATTAGCAAAATGGAGGCGATTCGTTTCGTCACTGGAGAACGAATGGCGGTGCATAGAACTCCCCCTGCTGCAACTTAATTTGTTTATCTGCAGGGACCAGCTCGTGCAGCATCCAGAGGCGGGTAAGGGGTAAATTGCAGCACGATCCAATGTTTTATTTAAATACGTTGCTGCGACCCCATCCGTAACCCCATGGGGGTCCTGGACGGTAGCTGCCTACACTTAATATGGGGAGCGACAGAGCCATTTTTATTTCTCAGTCCTATGGAATCCGACAGGGTAGCTCCTTGCCATTTCGGTGTCTTGACTTTGTACATGAGAAGTCGAAATACTTTATCTCTGGGTTATTAACAACTATTGTTATTATTAAGAGCCGTTGACCTGTTCAGCACTCAATACGATTTTCTTTCTTTCCCACGTAGCTGCGAATAATTAAATTCATATAAAAGTTCACTCCGCACGGGATGGTTATCGGCGAGCTCCGTGCTCTTTCTTATTATGCCTCTTCTGGGGACAATGGAGATTTTCAAAAGACTGGATGAATTCTAAATCTCAACTGGGAGTAGCCGCGTCGCGTAATTTCAGTTAATTCCGCTGCAGGGAGCAGGAGACTTGATTAAAAACTCCATCCATTGTCTTCTGTTTGCCTTGGGTGCATGTCGGGGCACAGTCCAATTGAACCTTAGCGAGGGGACTCGTTAAAATTTATAAAAACAAGAGAAACTCGTTTCTCTTTGTCAAGTTGACAATTAACAAATCATACGTGCTAGGCTAGTTTTTTACAAATATTTTTACACACAGATCTAAGCTGAATCCTTAATATGAAATTTTTGTCAAATTTTCTACCGAAACAACCAACCGAACCTGAACTGCCGGATAATTGCGTATTCTCTTTCTGGGTTATACCGAAACCCCAATGGGCTGCCAAAGTCAATGAAAGCTGGCCGGGACTTATCCCGGAGTTACGTCCTATGACCGTGTATGGAATTAGAAAGTATTGTCCTAGTAAAGATTTAGGGAAATTACATATAAATAGAAAAATCCAAATTGAAATTATGCATCGAGTAGAAGATAATGTTTTTTCGTCGATTTAAAATAAATCCCACGATCGGTTACAGTCTAAGAAGCAAATTGTTCCTGGCACGATGTCATCCTTAAGGATGAACTCGTGACATTAGATCCCCAGGTCAACGGTAGGTAGGCAAATACGGTTAACACTGTTTGCTCTGGTTTGAATGGGAGTCACATGTGTAACTCGTCCGCAACTCAGGTCACAGAAGGAGAACAGAAACATGTCTCCTTCTCGTACACTTTTACCGAGTATCAACCCCTCGCAAGACTCACACGCATACGAACCCTCAAGTTAAATAGTATAATGGCCAATTTAAAATGTCCCGGAGTATCTTAGATCCTTGTTTGCTTCTGGTCCAGCTGGTGGATGCTGCTATTTGAAGTACCCGCGATATCCAGTAGTCCCATTGGATACCGTCAAGGGTGGATAGCGATTTTAGTTTTAAAAAAGTAATCGGTATGAGATCGTTAAAAGATCTATTTACGTATATTGAAAACCTATTCTCAGAATAAGTTAGGTTAGGTTCAAGATGATATTCGTGGAAAATAAAAAGACAGAAAAATTCTTCGGTACAAGAAAGAGGCTCGGAATGAAATACGTCCTCTCCGGACATGAGCGTGACGTGTCCCCATGGGAGCCCCGCACCCTGTCCGCCTATTTTTCACCTCCCCAAAAGGAACACGAGGAGGAGTACGAGGAACCTGCGCACATTATTGCATTGTCCAGTTTGATAGAATCCCAAAATCCTTCAGGTCCTGCGACGGGGGCACGCGAGGTGCCTAGCAATGCGCGTTGCGGCCAGCTTCCCAAGGGTATGCGGTAACCCATCAAACTTTTAGCCGGACACCTCTCCTAGGACGTGGGTTGTGGGCGAAGGGCAGGGGGGGACGGACGAGGGTTGTTCAAGGAGTCCAGGGGTGGTCGTGAGTTTTTTTCATGATGAATATTGCAGGGGGCGCTTATTGTTTCCACTCACAAATCATCCGCCGATGTCTCGCGGGGGGTGCGCCGCAATGTTTTATTCTTCACTGGTCCACCGACGCACGTCGGCCACCTTTTCCTTCGACTTTCACCACCAGTGGCGCCACCTACCCCATCGACACCGATTCCCACCCTCTTACCTCCCGACATTTTCTCACCACTGGCTCATACACAGTTTGCCATCGGATACTCACCCCCTTCTTATGGCTTCTTCTTCTTCTTCTTCTTCCTCTTCGGTACCTAGTCGCTGTATTTCCTTCTCACTTCTATCGGCTTATCGATGGCAAGACGTATCGACGCCATTTCGCGATGAAAGCCCTCTCACCCTCTAGCTCTTTCATCCGGAGGAACCCTCCGTCCTAGAACTCGGATCGCTTTCCGACAGCTTCCACCTCGCGGGAGAACTTCCGCCAGGAATATGGATTCCGACGTTTCCCTGGCGAAGCTCCTTCCCGTCGGGAAACTCGCGATCCTTCACGTTGAAGTTAACGCCGGGTGACCCCTGACCCCGGAACGGTCTAAGGTTGTCGCTTAGCTTTCGTCATTTTTCAGAGGGTAAACTGCCCCGGGATAGTCCCGAACGTAACTTCCTTATGTTTATGGGGGAAGAAAGGAAGGGGAGTGCGCAGGAGGGGCGGGAAGAGAAAATTCCGAAGAATCCACCGCAGGAGAAAGCAGAAGTAAATTTGTGTCTTGGGCGAAGTCGATAGGAACCCCCGGCCCAATTCCCTAACAATAATTTTGCAAATAACAGACGGAAGCCGCTGTTAAATAATGAAGTACCGGGTCGGCCGGAAAAAATTCAATTTAGGGTCATGGCGCTACGGGAGTGGGAGAGGGCAGGGAAAGAGAAAGGGAGAGTGAAAGTGTGGTTATCATGGCCAGAGGGGAAACACCGTGTTAAGAGGAACATATGTTCTCTACGGTAGATAGATTCGGTCTGATACCGTACTCTTTTTCTTGAAAAATCAAAATTCTTGCTCTTTTTCCCTTTCGCGAACCAAATATTCATCCCTTTATTTTCTACAACGCTGGTCACCGACGTCCATGCGTTTCTTTATACTTGAATGATAAAGAATCCAGGAAAACGGCAAGGACCACACGTAAAATATTCAAACGTAATATTCAAATACTGACCGCACTCCGTAAATTTGATTTTCTCCCCATATAAATCAACGTCTGAATATTCTTTGTAGCGAAATCCTTGGGTGGTTGGCAGCACTGCGAGTAGAGAAAATAAGTCGGAGCTCGGTGTGCCAAGGGCCGAAACGGCCGAGTATACAAAATGCACAGCCTACGAGTCGACGCGCGTCAGACTCGCACGAAGAAAGGAAGGGTGAAAGTGAGTGGTCGTGTTTTTCTTCGAAATTGTGAAAATTCCCAAAAGACTCGGGAGACTACCGATCCAACGGTATCGCGCAAGTCGTTCTACGAGAATTCTTAAGTTACCCTGGAAACGTTATCCACAATTCTTCGCGCGCTACTCCTGTATTTATCAGACATTAGACCAATGAGAAATCATCACTTTTATCCCCAGTTATTTTCATCCCCTCCAAACTGGCTTCTTTTTACATCCCACGTATTTTCCCACCTGTTAAAAGCGTACGTCGGCTCAGAGTCTCGTCAGCGCGTTAACGTTAACCGCTGTCCATAATGAATTTTGTCACTTTAGGAACGTCCCTCTCTTTTTTTTCTTTTATATCCGTAAGGGAATCTACCCGATTTCCCGAAGTCACTATGGCGGAACGTGTTTACGCCCAGTGAAACAAATTGCGCGTGCACGATTTTATTAAATTTGTCCACAACGTTACCTCGTTTGCATCCGTTAATGAGTTTTCGGTCTAGCAGTCTGCAGGGTGAGAGAGGGCTGGGGGGGTGGTGCTCGGGGGGGGGGGGAGGTTAACGAGAGAGTCGACGCACGCGGGATAAAGAGACACAGAGGGTGGGGAGGGAGGAGTTCGGTTTTTACGTAAATTTACATATTTTTCGCGCTGGGTTAATTTTCAGGAGCGATTTCCCTTTTTTTTTCTCACTCTCTCTCCCTCTCAGTCCCTCTCCCTTCCTTCTCTTGCTATATATCTCTCTTCGGTACTCACCTCTATTTTTCTTCTCCTTTTTTTATTAACCCCTCTCCTTTTATCCCAACTCGCAATGAAACTCGCCTCGCTTGATACGGAATAAGTACACGGTGGATGTGATAGGAGACCGTAGATCACTCTGTGGTCTGGCATCTCAGGGGTCGCATTATCCCCAACCCCACGGAACAACCCTTTTTGCTGGTCCTTCTTCTACAAATTATCCCTCCGGAGCGCCGCGAAAGAGTTTAATCGGCCTTGCGAAAAAAAAAGATGGGTAAGCTTTCTTTCCGACCCAAGCAAACGGGAATATCGCAGAAACCTTTTTTTTTTCTCAACCCCTTTAACTCTAAGTATATATAGCGTACGATTCCCTGGCCGAAGTATGCAGGCGGATAGACGTGTTAGATACTGGCGATTTCGTGCCTGCCGATTAACGTTCACCCTCTGGTGGAAAATATAAGAAGCGTAGGAAAAGTAGTCGAAGAAGCCAACGAGCAGGAATCCTCAATGGCGTCCCGACGCTTTCGAAAGTTTCCCAAGTATCCGTGAGTATCGCGTCGCGAGACTCTAAATACGTTTTTACGAGGGAGCTTAGGTACCGATAGGGAAGTCCCAGGACGGGGAAACAACTTACAATATTCACGATAAATACATACGTGCCACCCCTCGTGCAGGGACGTCGGGGTAAGTAAGAGGGTGGGTCGGATATGCCGCGGACCAGATAAAGGACATTATTCAAATTTGTTTCCCGTAAAATAATTCCCCGGCTGATTCCGAAGGAAGCGGAGATGAAATTCTTGTGAAAGAAGATGGCCGCCTGATACGTAACCCACGTGAGTTAGGTACTCGGATATACTAATCTGTGTATCGTACGAGATAGGAAGAAAAAGTGCTGGCGGCAACGAAAACTTGAATGCAAAACTGGAGCGTCGAATTTAACGTGGTAAAGTCGACTCGTAGGGGCGTCCTGCGGAGGGCTTCGTGTCTGAGTAATATCACGGGGACGTGGTCATCTTAATGGAGTCGTCGCTCTTGCTAGATACGGAAAGGGAACGCACGCCCCAATGATTTTAATGAGATTCACAAGTCGGAACCATTCCGGAGCGATGACACGCTGTGGCTGGACCATGTGGGGGACGGAGCATCTCTTGCGCATCAGTGAAATTTCTGTGCGAGGAAGTGGATATTACGGGAAGTTGGTATATGGGTTTTTACAAGTATCCAAAACGCATTACACGGGAGAAGTTATAAAAATATACAGGGTGTACAGTGAAATTGGTATGTTTCAATAGAACTTTCTGTTTCCGCAGTCAGATAGCAGACGTCTGGTCCAAGTATAAACTTTCTATAGAGATGGTATAGTCCGAGCATCGTAGTTATGCCGAATAGCATGTAGACTAGTGGGGTACAGTCGGTGACCTCGTACTTGGAAATTTCGGACAGTGGAATGGCAGTGGCTCGTTCGCGGGACACAAAGCGGTCTGCCGGACTTAACGTGATTAGCAGAGATACCCTGGCAGCTTCCTTCCTATTATCTGTGGTCCAGACGCCGCCGCACAACAAACCCCCTCAAAAGCCCCATGTTATCCCAGCCAGTACCCAACATTCAGGAGTTCACTGTACATAGGAATATCTTTTGTCGTTTATGGTGGCCCTGAATTTGCCATAGAGAATCAACCCTTGACAAAGTTAATGGTATGAAAACTGTTGAAGCACAAAGAAATCATAATCACGGTCATCTTCTTGAGATGTAAACGCATTTCGATCCGAGAGTCAGGAATCATCTGATCCCTTTGACATTTCCTCGATTAGTCTCCGTTAGGAGGACTAACTATCGGCTAAAGGATCCTGCAGGCTCGGAGATCAGAGAGATGCTGGCCGAGCTGGTGAAATCGGTCAGGACAAGGGTAGCGGAATATGGTAGTGCGGAAGGGCGAGGAAGAGGAGGACGAGACGGTAAAGGATGGAAGACCCGAAGGAGGAAGTGCTACTGCTCCGGATGCTGAGGGTCCCTGCGAGTATGAAACTCAATTTGATTCCTGCTTCTCCCAACCCCTTGGCTTCTGCCGTTATATAGGATGAGGATGCTGAGGTATGAGGTGTGGGATGCGGAGGTGGTCTACCACCCCAGAAAAGGGTGGGCTGCTCCCTGGGGCGCGCGACTGACCCGACATCCTACAGGATCCAGCCACTCATATTGCCAATTACCAACTCTATGACCCTCTCGCTCGAGTCGACTCCAGTCGACTCGGACTTCGTCTGATTCCAGCCACTTCCGAACCTGTTCCAGTTACAGGATCTGCCTGCTCTCTTTAGATGGACGACACCGTCAGGATCTATCCCGGATCTAGTCACGGTATACTGCTACCTTCATTCACTAGATTTCGCAACATCAATCTCGTTCATTCATTTTTTTCACAGTTGTACCGTCTGACCTTAAGAATTAAGGTTATTGCGTGATAAGACACCGCACCCAAGAACGTTATCAACACGCAATTCTCTATGGACTTTATGTACGTCGCACTGGTTAATGAATTAATAATTGTTTATAATCAGCGCTAGGTTATTGTTTTTTTTTTTAAATAAGTACTGCCAACCGTAAAATCGTTCTCCCGGGGCTTGACACGTGAACTGACAGAATACCGGGTGATCCGGTAAGAACGACTATGCACTTGTTAAAAGATATCGCGTGCAATTTTTAAAACTGACCTTGCACGAACGGGCTCAATACGTTATGCTAAATGTCTATGGAATTTGTGTACACTTGCACGGAAGCTTATACATTTGTGTTTATGGAACTTTTGGACTCTTGTGTAATATTGCTTATCAGGGTAGTATATAAGGGGATGAAATTACTGATGCACCCTTAGGTCCTGGGGACTAAAAGATACCCTCAATAAGGTATCTTCATAAATATCGTTTGCAATATACCTCGGGTCCATTCGATGCTGCTTTCTAAGGGCAAGGTGGGCCTGTAAGAAGACCAAGCGAATTCGACGTACGGCAATACAATCGCAATGAAGCCACGAAAATACGCTTGCAAAATCACTTATCTTTATTGGAGGTGAAGCGGGGCGAAGGGAGCTGCGCTTCGGTAATCGTATAAAATCTATATGTCACGTATAGCAGGAAGTTTATGCGTTATAAAAGAGGGTTGGGAAGAGTCGGACGACCTCACTGCCATTCGTTGAATGCCTCTAGAATGAGAGAGAGAGAGAGAGAGAGACCCTAAGTTTAACAAATATTGAAGTCTCAGAAAACGTCAACTCGCAACCGCCCCTCTGGCATAGGGTGCCGTCCTCCACTTCCTCTCTAGTGCGCACAGGGGAAACACGTTTTCCAGGGAAAAAGTTCAAACTTAAAACTTGTCTAAATGTTTATACTTTTTCTTTACTCGGGTATTTCACGGAAACGTACACCCCGTCCTTCCCTCCCTCGCGTACCTTTTTGGCTTTTGGCGTGTCTTCGACAAAACCACCTACTACGGGACTTCCTTCCCCCCTGTCCCACACATACATCACATATTCGCCTTTCAATATTTCCAGCTTTCCGATACCCTGGATACGACACTTCTCGACTTTCTCTGGTCTTTCTACATTTCTTATATCATGCATCATCCCTTTCTCCACCGTGTGAATTTCTCTTAACGTAGGTATCCACATACGTTGGAATATATATTTCTCCATTCGGGTCCACCCTGTACTCCGTGCCTTTGATGTTACCGTTCACGAATTTGACATTCGTAGCACGGACACGTGGGTATTATGCATGTATGCTGGGATTGAATACCGGTGGGGATGAAGATTTTTCTTTGTATCGAAGTACCTTTATGTGGAAAGCGTCGGATAAAAATCTGAGAAAAAGAGGAAAAGCAGCCATCATGTTTTTTCGATGTAAAAAAGTGCACGTATTCGCGCGAGTATTCCGTGACCGTTCGCTGAAATTTTACTGTTCCATTGGATTGACCGTACTCCGGGTTATATTTCCGGTAAGCCCCCTCCACTCGTACATCCATAGACAGTGAACCGGAAGTACGATGTAACAGCTACGATACGATATTATATTGAGCGTCGAATGTCTTATAGGAAATTCAAGCGTTTAGAGACGCATCGAAACGACTCTTAGCTGTGGCTGAATACGGCTGGATGTGGGAGACTCTGGTGCGAGTCGGATTCGAAAAGGGGAGTGAGTTCCGGGCAACAGTCGAACCATAGTGGGGATGGTTTGCTGCAGAGTAAGATGTAATTTTCAATACCCAGCTATGGTCTCTGGAGGCGTAAGGGGAGCCACAATTCCGGGGGTTTACCGTGCGCTGTCGACGTAAACTCTCCTCAGTCGCACTCCCTCCCCCTCCCCCTCCCTCCTCCTTCGACCGAAGTCAGCCTCCAAGAGCACCACTTATTCCAACCCTCAGTGACTGTCAATTCGGCCCACGTGAACGTCACTTATCCACCCTTACGAAAAGTGGACACGGACGACCAGATGAATTTTCACCCTTGCCAAATCCCTGATGGTCGCGGAATGATCCAACCGTGTTGAAAAAAAAATCTGATCCTCGCAAGGGTTGTACCTGGAAATATCTTAAGTGACCAGACATCCTTCGTTATTTTCATAAGGATCGACAGGTGAGGAGCTTGTTAATGTATGATATTGACAAGGGGTCGACTATGGGTCAGGAATCGAATTTTGAAAAGTGTCCTTATATCAGATAAATTATTGTAGGCTTGCTCGATTCTTATTAACCACACTCGATATGGATTACGATTCCAAAGGTGAGAACCACATGTGAATTCTGAGTTTCTACTCGAGGGAGTACCCAGAGTCACACTGATCTTGCTCTTTGTCGCCGAACCCATTCGAGTGCATCCTCCAGCTAGTGTAACCTCCTCCTCGGCATCCTCCTTCTACGGTAACAGCGTCACGAGGTGCATAGCGTAGCTTTTGAAACCTCTCGAGAGAATTCGCTGACTTCGATTTTCACCTATTGAGTTACACTCTTTTGCACGAGCCTTAACAATTCGCAATGTCGCCAAATACAAGTGTAAATAAATCCTTGTCGATGATGGTACACGCGATTCCAGGTATTCGAAATTTTTTTATTTAATCCTAACGAGACTGGGATATATTTCAATTTTCCTAAAAACCTACGCGAACAGATGTGTAATTGGTGGCTGTTAGGTACAGGAGAGCCGGCATACTGATTGTCAGTGAGTTAGCATGGGAAACGTAGGGAGAATTAGCATTCGCCGCACCCGCGCTAAAAGGGTTAAAGAGAAGGGCCGGTGTCATAGATGCCTATCGTTTACGCCTCGTCAATTCCATTTGTTTGAAACAAAAAAATACCGACATCCTGCGCGTGACGGGGTGCGATAACACTTTTTTTTAATTCACAGATAACGTTAAGAGTCTTCGAACCCTTTTTTTTCTACCGGGTAAACCAGCCCTTATATATGGTGGCAATCACGCTTAATAGACCACTCATTAGACACTTTAAACACTCTAACACAAGATCGGCGTCAGACCAGAAAATTAGATACACTTGATACCCCGATACATAGATAATTTTTTCTCTCTATAAACCACGGCAAAAAAGTCTGAAATTTTCAGAAAATTCATTGGCGAATCATGGAAAATTTTTTAAAGTATCGAATCAGTCACCATCCGATTCGTCCCTGAGGATCACGAAGCTGCCGGTAGGTTAGGATCGCTAGTTTCAGGAACATAAAAACGTCTTCGGTACTTTACCGCGAGAAATGCGATCGTCATCTAATTGGAATTCGATACCGAGTAACGAGGGTTACAAACTTTCTCAGTTTTCCACCCGATCCCTCCTCCTCATCTTTTTCCCCCACCACCGAGTCGCTCAATTCGCCAGTCGTGTGTGAGAGAGAGAGGAAGAGAGGCAGAGTCCCCGAAAGTAAAGGCAAGAAAAAAAGAGACGAAAGATCCGCGCGATGCTGAACCCCCGGAAGACCGAGGCTCTCGCATCCCCTCGTCAGCGATGGATGAAAAATTGTTATCTTATTTATGGGCCCGAGATTAGACCGCGGCAGGACGCCCCGCGCCACTAACAGGCGTCGGAATGATAAATGCGGCTCGAATCGGCCAGCTCGATGCTCGAGCGTAGGTCAATCCAATTACGCGATCGATACTAATTAACTAAGTATACCAGTACGTGTAGGGATACCTACGGTAGAATCGAGTACTACTCAACTACCCCGTAGGCTAGCCTATGGAGTTGTCCAATGCGACACGAAATGCTTGATAACGTCGCTACGTTCCCCTTGCTAAACTGACATTTATTGCCGGTCACGAGCACGCGTGTCCCGTGACATGCGTCCCTTACGCAATAGTTAAAAACTTCACTTCGTGACACCGAAGTAACTAAACTCCTGCCAGCTTTCTCGTACGTATCCACAAGCCGTTCCACGGTGACTCCGTATATCCTTGGATACGTATTTACGTAGTCGAAGGACACGGTAGAGTCTCTAATGAGTCTGATTAACTCGTCCCGTTCGGTTTGGTTCCTTACCGATGCAATTGGTGCAGTCAGATAGAACCGGCTAGCACATAGGCTCCCCAAGAGATTTGCGCAGCATCCAGTGCCGGCAGCTTTCGAAATCTCAGCGCGGAGATGCGATACGTTTGGAGGGGTTGCAGACGTCACGTGAGGAGAGTGAGTGCCGGGAACGAGAGGATGCCGGAGGAGGGTAAGGTCGCTTCAGACTCAACGGCCTCCCACGAGGGATCCGGTGTAATTAAGCGAGTGCACTCCCACACATGTCTACCTAGGAGTTGGTACCACTGAGCACCACCACTGAGTAGGTTCGCATCGTCTCTGTCTGCCCAACTGCTACTGGGTTCGTCGACGCGACCCTTGCAAGAGGGTTTAATCCGTCGTCGAGATAAGGTCCCTGCAAAAACCTTTGAGTCATTCGACCTCGTTTGTACTTTGGAATGAACTCTGACCCCGTATGGATAACAGTGTTCGGTGCTGGAGTACATACCTGCTAGAGAGTTCGGTATATACAGTAAGGGTGAAAAGGGTAGTTTACCCTATACAGTAAGAATAGAGACGGACGGAAGGTCTGCCCATTGGTAAGGGTAGTTTACTGTATATAAACTCCTGAAGGTGATGGGGTGTAAAAAGTGCCAAATCGACAAGGAATCTTCCCACGGGATTAAGGAAACGCCTTCGTCTCTTTCTCCAAAAATCCTGTCCCTCCATCGAAGGCGCTGGATAGATCAGCCCGTAGACCTAGGCTCCTGGACAAGGGAGCATAGTATGGTAATGGAGGGCCAATCATGCGGTAACTAGCTACCCCTGGGAGGTGGTCAGAGCTGCCAGCCAGCGGTCAGCTCCCGTCAATGTGTCACTTACATAGCTAGAATACTGAACCCTCCCGACAGAACTGGTGCTGCTGATGCTGGTGCCGGTGAACGCGTTTCCCAATGCTGGTCCCGTCAGTCTCCTGTCAGGCATGTTCTATCAGTGAGAATCGAGTGATTCGAGAATCCTAGGTAAACGCCGTTACTACGGAATACTCGAATCAAGAATACTGCTACGATTCGATTCCGTACCAGGGAAAGCCATCTGCTCTGGGAAACGAAGCGGGTCCAGATCGGGTGCAAAACTGCGTTAGAAGTCGAATTAAAGTTGCCGGATGGGAAGACGAGAGTCCGGGGTCCTCGTATCGACTGGTTTCATGGTGCTGGTGATGCTGGTTAGGTACCCCAGTAATACTTCCAGTGATACTCGTGGCGATGCTGGAGCTCCTGGTCTTGGTCGATGGGGATGGGGAGAAACGAAACAGGCGAGTTGGGGCGATTCTTGATTCGGGGTCGGGAGCGACTCCCTGGCCGACTTGACGAAGGTCCGTTCAGAACTGCCACTACATCTAGCCAGTAGGGGTGCGCGAGCTGCGAGCGCACGGGAAACAAGGCGATAAATAACTACAGGATGAAAAAGGGGGCGCGGTGCCCCCCGGGGCCCCTAAACCTAGACTATACCCCGACCGCCATGCCCTCCAGCTCCGTATAACCCGCGCGCGGGCCCAACCCCGACAATTATACCCTCGCACGCGAAATGTTTTATTACCCTGGCACAGGAGCAGCCGCGAATACCTACTCGGGTTAAGCATACATGTAACTCAGCGGCCTGAATAAATGGACAGCTTGGCTTTGATCCACTTTTCAATTTTAGCTGGTTTTTTTTTCTTTCGGGTATAAAACTGCTGCCAAAATAATTTCAAGATTCTTGGACACTGCGTGTGTTTGTCTCGGTCCAGCCTCAGATTGGGTTCAAGGTTCATGGTACTTAGAGGCAATTTCGGGTTGGGGTTAAGGGTTGAAATTCGATTGCTGCTTGGTCTTGAATGGATGGCAAAGTCCTTTAAGGTCTCGGGAATGTACGGTTGGTAGCACTTGAGGGGATCTCGTGCTCCCGGGTTATATTTTGGAGGATGACACTTTTGGACTAATTTTGTAATCCAGGCACAAGACACTGACTAACTGCACAGTAAAGTAAGGATCCAATCTTCCCTTACCTATATACGTGTAGCCATTGCTGTTTCATCAAGACAAATTTGTAGGTTAAGTCCCTCAATCCTTAGGAATCGTTTATATATCATTTTCACGCTAAACCAAGGCACTGGCTGTTCTTGTACATTTTTTTTGTCTCCAACAGTAGTTACCTGCTTAACGCGTCAGACGAGGCATTGAAATTCCGAGGGCGCGTTTCGCGTGCAAATTGATCGTTAATTAATTAAAAATGAAGAGGCTGACAGCGCAGCTATTTACCACCCCTGAACCTCTACAGTCTACACCTTCTCTGCCTGGCTCTCTATTCACCCTCCAGACAAGTCAGCCCTTAGTCTTCGGTTAATCGGGTTAAGTTAACCTGGTTAGCGGATCCCCAACCCCCTGTTATGCCCTCCTAGTTAGCGACTTGTTATACGGAATCAGGCGTCTCATCGTGAACATAGTGAACATACATAGAACAGTCTAAGAACGAAGTCTACTCATCGACAGAGGGCTGATTGGGGTAGCTTAATAGGGGGTTGTAGACAATTTTATTAATTGAATTTGGAAAGACTGTATAAATTATGTATTATTCTATTAAACAAATGATTTCGTGGAATTTTATATATTATCAGGTTACCTAGGATTTATATGAAATTTCGAAAGGGTTCAGATCCGGGGTTACGACGTGCGAATGTGAATTTGAGATGCTTAAGGTTCGTTTATCGGTTACGGGCGAATAACACGAACCGCGGACGAGATCGATTTTTTTAAATTGAGTAATAAATAAAATTAGAAACGAGGGTGACTTTGGGGTTCACTCGAGGGGCCGGGTTGTAACTTAATCAGGGTAACTTCCCTCAACTTAATAAAGCTGTCTCAATTTTTGCCTCATTACCGGATACGGTTGACGATTTTTCATTCAATTTGCCATAAGCGAGAGTCAACCTCTCGACCCTGCTATGAATTTGACCGGCGACTTCGTCATCTTGAAAATATTCTAATACGTATGACCTACCTCAATCGTTTTAGGCGTCCATAAAAATCACATATCTTTATTTAACGGTACTACGGAGAATCGCGTGCGTTAACGAATGCGTGATGCGGATAATATTTAATGAGATTTTATCTCCGCTCGAAATAATTTTACTGTTTATAGTAATATCTCACTCTTTCGTCTTTTGCCATCATTTTTCTTCCCTTTTCGAAAAATACTCGCACGATGTATCTATTACAGTTGGAATATTTTTTATCACCTTCATATCTATTTGACCCTTCGGTCGAACTCTTCTCATCCTTCGCTCCTTCCTTCTCTCATGGCGTCCTGAGCGGAGCGTTTCATTTATTTCAGGAAAAATTACAGCTGCACCGAGTAATCGGCCCGTTATATCACGGTCGGTAGCGAAAGCGCGAAAAAATGCCATCGGTTACCAAAATTTATGGGTCACACTGCAGCCTGGATGTACTGGGTGATAAAAAAAAATCTACTAGCAAGCATCCTCGTAGAACGAGGAGAGCGCCAGGAGATCGAACGTAATCCTGTCTTTCCCCCTTGAATTCCGGAAGCGGTCATAATCATGCTTTAACCAGGGAAGACTCGAAAAGAAGCGAATTTTATATCGGTCAGGTTGGTACTCGGTAATCTTAAATATCGTAACGTAAATGTGAATTTTAAAATGACAAACTTTATCAACATCTCCATACTCTATTCCTATTTTCTCCCTACTTTGCATATTCGAGTTATGTCATTCATGTTATCTTTGATCTTACAACTTTTCACTATTTAATCAAATTCGACTACCAATTTTTCTGTCACACAGTCCGTTGTACCGGAAGCTTCCCTTTCATGACTTTTCGACATTTCTATGGCAAATTTCTACGTAGTGGTCAGGATTTCTCCTGTCGGAAAGTCCGACGTGGGTCACGGCAAGTGGTCGATTTGGCTCGACATCCGGTTGATTAGTTACACGAGAGCGCATACCAGCATCCCGCTCTTCGGCACATATGTACTCTGGCACACGTGGACACGTTAGTTTCCCGCGTACGTGCATCGCCACGATAATCATATGTGCCTGGGTACACGAGGCAATCATGTTGCATTATGCGTAACGCGTGCTTGGAAATGTGTTCAGGTTCTACACCTGGCTAATTTGTAGAAACTACCAAATCGATTTCCGAACAATAAGATCATTCGCGTTTCCGAGAAAAATTTCTCATTGCAACTCGGTACCAAGTATAATCCCAAGCAAAAATTTTCTCTCGCTGTAAAATCTCATTTTTTTCAACAGTCTAATGCATTTTTCATGATCCAGAGTTTAACTTCTCCGACAATACAGAGAACCGGTCTCGCTCAAGAATTCACCTGTTTCACAAAGTAGATGGGGTGTCCATGCAAAACGGAAAGAAATGAGAGAATTGTGTCGAACAAGGTAATTATGGACCGGTGGTGTAGCCAGAAGAAACGGTTGGGGTGATTCTGTGCGAAGAAGGGATGAGGTTAAGCGTAGGGATGCTGGAATAAGGGTACAGCTACCGGCAGAGAGGTGCGGCAGAGGGATACCAGGAAGAACGAAGAAGAAGAGGAAGAAAATTGGGGTGAGGGGCAGAGGACGGAGGGGGAAGGGAGGGTGGGGGGGGGGGGTGCTTGGAGGTGAAGTTGATAAAGAAATAAAGAATCGTGAAACTTAGCGTCGAACCTGGAGCTCCCGTGAGGCCTTATGACTTAAAGTCTCCTTACTCCGTTAATTCCGAACATTAACAAAAGTCTCGCAGAAAAAGAACTCGCCAACTTTTCCGCCCTCTTGGGGACAGCTTGGACTTGTTAATAAAAAAAAAAAAAGAATACAATAAAACTCTTTAGCCGGGTCATCTCAATTCTAAGTTAAATAGTCACAATGTTCTTATCTCCTAGAATTTTTTTTTACCATTTATCATACGTATCTCATAAATTCACTCACGTGACACGAATTTCCAAAATATTGTCTTCGGTATGATCAATGGATACCTAAGTAAATTCACGGCTGCAAGTGCCAATAAGCTCAATCTAAATTCTAAATGTATTCTGATCCTCAGTTATTAATTTCAGACGTGTTATGAATAGCATATCTGGATGACTTTTCAAAAAAAAAAAAAAAAGACGGAAACCAGTTTCAGCCGGGGGAGTCTCTTGAAATGTTAATCTTTAGCTGCCACCGAGGACAGATTTCACGGCAGTATTGTTTCGAGAGAGCGAGAGTCTTAATACTTGAGTGGTGGTATAAACCACTTTATGCCTCAATGTCGGCTCACCTTTCCACCCTTAAAACCTCCGCGAGTTACATCCCGAATAACCCACCCCTGTTCCCGGTTTTCACTCATTTATTCATTTATTAAGGCAAGATCAACTTTACGGAGATTTTAATGGCACTCTGCCGGACCCGTAAAGACGAATATGGCAGAGGAACTCCTCGCGAGAGATTGTCAAAAATTATAGGTGAATCTAATTGAAAACTTTTTAATGAAAAAAAAATGGTGAAAATACTATCAACACTGAAACAGATGTCATAGGACAATCGGTGTTAGGACATTAGGAATGGTAATGGGTTACGCCGTAACACAGTGACTGATATCAAGATGGTTCACGGCTGAGCGATAATTTCATGCGAACTCGTTTAAGAAATTAATTAGACTGACTGGAGCATACGGAGATACTATTAATTATCGTAGTCACCTACAGTGCGCGACGTATAGGGAGAGGTGTCGTAGAGACTGACATATACATCTCATTATCAGCTGCCACATTGCCCCTTCGACGTAGCTTAATAGAGGGGAGACTTTATTAACTTGTAATTTATCAGGGCGCAGCTTCTGATTCGTCTGCAGGTGATTCACCCGGATTCCCTATGGCTCCACCTGAAAATTATTTTCCCTACGACCCAATTCACGTGGCTGTTCGGTAAAAATCTGTAGGGGAGATAGGCACTCGCGTTATGCCGGTTTATCGTATTAAACTGAAAGTAGGGTTGGGCGTCGTATCCTGGTATCTCTGGAGAACAATTTTCCATGTTAAAAAAAATCACATATTACACGTGTACGCATATGTTCCGTGTGGTGGATGATTATGGGATTTAGGCCAGTTGACTGTATATGGAAAAAAATATATAATGGATAAGGTATATAGGGATATAAAGGTGAAAGCTTCCCCAAAACTATTAGCGAAATTTTGTTCATTTTTTTTTTCATCCAGTTTCCTCCCCTGATCATTATTCTATGTCACGACCAATTGTCTATAAACGTTAACCAAAGCGGACGTTGCGTGTTTCGCAACTGTTCTTCTATCCGCTATTTTTTCTCTTCGTCCATCGTGCCAACGGAGATCAGAGGGTGCGGAACCAGGGTAAGGAGTATACCGGTAGGGGTCAAGTATAAGAAACGAAATCCAGGTCTAAAAGTTATCCCCGCGAAACGGAAAACTTCCCAATATCAGTTACGTGAAACTTGTGTCGGAGCTTCGCTAGAAGTAAAAAGCATAGCGCGGCAGGAAGGGGGCAGGAAATAATGTTTGATCGCGCTGAAAATTAGAGAAGCGATCTGCCATGAGAGAAGCGGAAGAGGATATAGGAGAGGGAGAGAGAGGGAGAGAGAGAGGAGAGGAGCGAGAATTTGAAAGAGAGAGTAAGAGAGAAAATGAGGGCTGGAGAGCAGCTCGTCCGAGTAGTGCCTTCCTGCCCCCGGTAGCAACTCGACTCGACCGCGTTCCCTCGGGATCAGTTCCCCTTCCAACCCCCCCGCAATATCCTCCCTTACTCCTCCCTATGCTCTTTCGCTCTTTCTGCCCGGAAAAATCATCTCACTGCCATTTCCAAGCTCATCGCGCCGTCAGGGGTGGTCACCCCGTATTTTTACTGCACCCTTTTAAAATGCTCCTCGAGTCTTTTCGTCGCGTCGTAAAATTCTCATAGAGCAATTTTAGTTTTTCAACTTGTGCCCCCACTTTATATTAATACAATATGTTGGCATTAGTCGATCGTATATCACATACAGTCAGTGTAATTTTTAAATATCCATTTTGTACGATTTTCAAGCGAATTTTTTTTCATGAGTGAAATTTAAGGAGAAAAATAAGGGATGTAGTAGTGACATATAGGATGTTATCGGAGGGTGGTGAAATGGATAGAAAAAATTGAGCACCATCGTACACGTACTGCCCATTAAAACATGCGTGGAGATAGAGGTTAATAATGCAATCCACGTTATTTTCATATCGGACCGGACTCGTGGTTTCCCGTTTGGTACGGAGATCATGTGGGAAACATTTATGACGTCGTAACTCGTTTACCTGGGTGGGTTATCCCGTGGACACCAGGTGCCCCTTTTAAGAATCTTATTACTCGACGGTCGACTTTCCATTCTGAATGTTTCGATCGGTACATCCCATATGTGAATTTTGCAAAAATTCTCTACATGTCCTTTGACACGATATCAAAAGCATCCCTAGTCTACTTATATTATATTCACCGTATGGGAATACGCGTCTTGGCTGATTTCATCAGATTCGACGAAATGGCTGCCACTGACAAGGATAAGTGGCCCGTAGTAGATCCTAGTTTTGATTCACCTCGCAACACCCTCACAGGTCAGACGTCTGACGGCGGGTAATTGTTCTCTTGTCTGGTTCGCACGGTTCTTTCTACTTCGACTCGCTGCCGATAGAACCAACAGCCACAATCCAAGGATTGCCTTCGCGTCAAGAATGCATAAACAGTCTCTTACTGATCGGATTGCGTGACTTCAAATGTTGCCAACAGTTCCAGCAAGGGAGTAGAAAATGGAAATAGGGGAAGGTAAGGTTTTTCAAGAAAACTGCTGACGTAAGTACGTACCCTATATCGGTACCATATAGTGCTATGTTACGGGCTGCTTGTATAAGTCAAAATAAAAAATTAATTTTAAAAAATTTGCAAATTTTCAAGATAGACCAAAACCAAACCCAACCCTGACGTATGTGACGTCCTCGTACGGTGTACACGTGAATCTTCCTAACTCGTATATTTCAGAGGGGAAAATATGACGTGGCTCAAGAACCAATCAGCGAGGCTCAGATCCCATGACAAATGATCCTTTTTGCGATATCCCACTGGTTTTGGTACATCGTCAGGAATATCCCGTCATTTCCAATGGGTTATTAATGACCCGAGCAGATTTCGTTATGACGGATACACAATTTGTACATAGATAGTGACAAGTTGTCTGTCTAACTCATCCCTCGTTTTCGCCCGTGCCGTTACAAATTCGCATATCCCGTTCAGCCGTTGTTCCGTCATGATTCCAGACATCAACCTGCCGTCATTTTACCCATGAAATTGGCACACTCGCAATCATTTCGTACGAACGGAGTTTCGTCCCACGCGAGTTCTGACGTGTGACACGCAGCGAGATTGGCGCTCCTGGGAGACACCTCATTCAATTAGCCACTCAGTTACTCGCATCACATCGCATTTACCCCGGCAGCGACCGCCTCCCAGGTGGCGAACACTCCAACCCCCTTTAACGGGGTCCAAATCCATCCTCGCCAACCTCCGCTCACCCCTAACGCCGCACGTCATTCGCGTGATTTAAACTTTCGCAGCAATGAAATACGACGTATCGCGTTACTTCTATCGCTGTTGTCAAAAGGTAGGTACAGTTTGGTACAATGTATATATGCATGAGAAAAAAGCTACATAAGAACGGGTTAGCTTGCTCGGGGGTGGGGAGTATGTTAAATCACATGCATCACACGCCAATGCAAGCTCGCCCAAGGGCTGAAACTGCCACCGTTGCGGAATTACTCGACAGCCTCCCAGGGGGCTGAACTTGTCCGCGACAATTTCAAACTTATTTTAACATTCATATAACCCCGTTCAACCCCCTCAGACCGACGTCGCTCTGTCCCTTTTCGTCGTAACATGAGAACTAACCCCTACGCCTCTCTACGCTTTCCTCTTGGATACGTATAAGGGTCTGCTAGGCATAAGGGTTACAGATTTACATAAGATTATGGGTAAGCCTTGCGTACCTTGTGCGAGATTCAGGAGGTGACACGCTCAACGGCACTCGGGGGTGCGTTCGTCTTCGGCTGATAATTAGAATAAAGTGGGGTTATGTTGTACGAGCTCCGAGATAAATGTCCTATTTCTCAAGATTCCCCTCTTAACCCAGTGCCATTCAAGGGATGAAGAAAATTTTTCATCCCCCTATGTCTTGGGAAGTGACTCTATTTGCCGTTGAAAAAAATAAGGGAGGAACTGCTTTAACGAGGTACGCTCTGTATCGTCTTATCAGTTACCGAACGGTGTGTTGATATTGAAAAAAAAACAGAGTTCGCAGATAGCGGTACAGCGATACGTTACGCTTGTGGGATTTCAAGTTCCGCAATTGCGATCGAAGATAACGAAATTCGGAATTCTCTATCGAGAGTTTGGACTCTGCTTAGGGAACAATAACCCAAGCCCGAACCGCGTTTCTGCTTCCGCCTAAACACATTTCACGCAGAGAAGCTCGTATCTCGGACACGTTTACTGCTTGGAATATTACGAATCTTGTAGATCCTGACAAAATTCTCTCTCAGGATTTCAAGAGGTCGTAGACGGCAAAGTGGCTCGTCATCTCCTGGTTCATGCGTACGGATGTCTTATTGTTCGCATTATGTTCCTGGCTTATTGTCGCCTTTCACTGTGTCTGATATAAATTCACAGCGATATATCTCGCTGGGAGGGTTTCCACTTGTCGAGAGTTTCAGTGACAAACGCGTTACTCTCGAATGTTTCACTGCCCTTGTCACGGGATGATAAGATCAAATGGTCCAGCAGGTATTATTGTTACGGAAGAAAAAAATATTGAATTATATATTTTGGCTTTATTTATTTATTACGTATGTTCAGGTGTGCGTGTACGATTAGGTATACCATATATTATAATCGTCTAAGAATCATAACGTTCACTATTTTGCAATAAACCATCGTGATTTATTCACCTGTGCATGTTGACCCTCCCTTTCTTGGTTGTTAAATCTGAAAACCAGCATCCTCCTTCACTTCCGCCAAGATCCTCCTCGTGAACCATTATGTGTTTCGTATTCATAGTCTGAGCGAAAATTGCTCCTAGAGCACAATAAAGGTTATACGAGCCATAAAGAAAGTTGAACCTACCTCGCCGATGTTTATTTAAGCGTGGTAGAACCTGCAGTCTCTTTCTGTTTCATACGTCCATTGGTTTATGGGTTTACCATGGGTTTAGTGGATACTAGCACGGACATGAACCCGAGCTCAAGTGTTACCGACTGATATTCAGTGTTCGTAGTGTCACGGGCGGAGGCGCTGCTGGTAATTGCTAACTTACCTGCACTCTCTTGACTGAACGAGGAAGCTGTTTGTCTGACTCTGATACCGTAGCTCAAACAGATTATTTTCGACTGAAAATCGATGTTTGACAAATTTTGTTTATGAGCGTTCACAGAAATTACGTATACGAAATGACAAAAGAGTGGCAGTTTGGATAGGACTTTTGTGGTTGTTTGCTTCAAAATTCTTAGTAAATAATTAAATTACACGTACTTATGGGATTTTATGAATAATTATTATATCACGAGATAAATCATGTTACGATCAAAGATCGTACCGATCCTGCGAACAGGTCCATACAGATTTTCGGTAATATCGTCTAACCTCCATTCCAGTGTTCCTCGCAGTGGGAAGAGAGACTCCCGAAGAAGCGATTGCGAGCAGCAGACTGTCGCGATAGTGAATATCGATTGAAATACAAATTACGAATTGTAATTGATAAAAAAATCTATAAATCCAAAATTCTAGATCCTTTGCGGCTGCGGTACACTCGACGGCACAGAAATATCCGAATCTATTTCTGCCACTATTCATTGCTGTCAAAAAGATCTCAGACTAAAATTCTTCGCCCCTAACGTGGACATATGCGGAGTTACCGATCATCTCACCAAGGAACTGGATTCAAGTGGAGTGCCAAGAAATGCCCTGGTGGAGAGTGCACGATTAGCAAGATCAAAAATCAGCCCCCTATGCGAGTGCAAGGCTTGTGAAGCAGATGCACTGATAATCCCAGGTGGTTTCGGCGCAGCAAGAACCTTGTCAGTTTATCTCGATATTTTTTTACCGCTGATTAATTAGCTAAGGAAATCACGTCGAGTCGATTTTAATTACCAGGAGCGACTTCGCATCGAAAGGCGAGGAGTGTACGCTGTTGCCGGATGTCGAGAGGGTCATTGAGGAATTCAGCTGCGATAAAAAGCCAATCGGCACTATTTGCATCGCCGGGGCACTCGTAGCGAAGGTTCTTCATGGTGTGAAAATCACCCTTGGCAAGGATAGTTAGTCTTTTTCTTTTTCTCTAAATTCTTGACTGAAAGCCAATGTGACATGGAAATGACTGTGCGTTGTTAACCGTTCCGTGCCGATTTTAGAACCAAAGGAAATGTGGCCGTACGCTGCAGCCATACCGAAGGTTAAAAAAATGGGTGCGAAGATCGAGATGAAGGACGTGAGACAATTCACTCGTTGCAAGAAGCACAATGTCTTTAGTACACCTGCCTGGATGTATAAAGGGACATATAGCGATATTCACGAAGGAATTGGAAAGATGATAACGGCTATGAAAAAAAGTATGAAGTGAATATAAATTTTGGGACAATTTTGTTTTTAGTAATTTTGTCATTTTCATACTTACTGTCGAGTAGGGTTTGAATGGTTGATAGTGTAGAATCTGAGGAGTTCAATAACGAGGAATGAGTTTAGGATCGAGTAGATTAAAAAAAAATATAGTTTATTCATTTTTTTTTCGTGCCCCAGAGGTGGGGGAAAAGAACGGAGCACACAATTTTTCTAGGATAGATATTTTTAGATGGGTCTTTTTTTTAGTAAGCCTACTTCATGCTACAATAGTCAACAACAAATAATATAACAATTTTTCGAAATCCGCGACAAGGTCGAGAGATTCATCTCCATTTTTTTAATATGATCGAAGCGCAACTTTGTCGTAGATTTCGTACAGGATCATCGATCTCGTCCTGCTGGAATTCAAGTGCAATAATTTCCAGCATGATAAGACTGTACTCTGTGTTTCTGTTTATTTTTTACTTTTTCCACTTATTTCGATGATTCGCGAATAATCAATGTGGCCAGGTTTTCTTCGCTGCGGTTCAATGAAGTTTTGCTGGCGAGTTTATAGAGATATTGAGCGTTTACGAATTTGGCAAGAATGAATGATCTGTCGATTAAATCATCAGACAAACTGATTAAAGTAAATTAAACGATGAACCAGTAATTATTGGAATCCCGCTTAAAAGAAAGCGCACACGACTCTGTTATAAATAATTTTGCAATATATTCAAGTAAACGTAAGATCAGTCGTTAATTCAACGTAACGGAACGATAAGAATAGCAAATTCGCAGTAATCGCAAAAAATTCACTTGCTCAATATGAAAAAGACAATAAATTGCAATAAGAATGATTCGATAAAAAAAAACATGACAATACCTACAAGCGCGAGAGTATCCATGCATATATGGTAATTACGAAATCGTGAAATTAGCCAAGAATATTCCGTGTCCTCGTTACACATTCGCGTCATATACGCGAAATGTCACAGGTGCGCGAATTATTTTGCAAATGGAATAGCGTCGCCAAGCGTTCTCGTGACGCCCCTGTCGCTTCTCGTATCCCTCGCACGTTTCCGGTCGAGTTCTGTGTCGAAATTTCGCTCTCTGTGTCTTCGTAGGATGATGACGCGTCAGACTTTAGTTCTGATCTGAGGGGCCAGATTCTGTGGGAAGTGTCCCGAAGCGATGACCTAGCTTTACCCTAGCTCCACCCTACAGGACGCTCAGCTCAGTGCAAGCAAGGGCTCGACGGTGACGCGTGATTTTCTTGCTTTGTCCTCCTGATACTTTTTCATCTTGAGCAGCTTCCGCTTTCCGTTGCTCAGCTTCTTCTGGGGCAGCTCGGTGGTCGTCATCTCGGACTCCTCTTCCAGCATCCTCAGAGTCTCTATGATGTTTCTTGGCTCCGTGATACGACCCCGAGTACCATTCTTATTAGCATACACGACAGACAGATGAGAGAAACTGGATTTCGGGGGTGCCGTGATATCCGCGAAATCACGGAAATTCGCAAAAAAGTCACCACCCCTCACAGGCTGTGGCTTTGGATTTCTATAATAATTAGATCTGCCACGTGAATTCACCCCGTGGAAATAAGGGTTGAAGAGAGTCTCGTCTACGGTGTATTCTTCGTTCTCCTTCTCTTCAGGGTAGTAAGTGCCGCCGCGTATGACGCCGAAGTTTCCTGAACCGAGAAGGGGATGAGGTTTGTCGTTATTATTATTATTATCGGTATTATCGGATGCTGCGGCTTGATAAGCATTGCGATCCCGCTGAAAGTATCCTAGGAATCTGTTGGGTCTGTAATGCTGCTGTTGCTGTTGTTCGTCGATCGGCAATCTGTGATTAGTGAAGAGCTCAGCGAACGAGGGGAAGAAATTTTGACTTTCAGACTCCAGACTCTTATCACTCAGATCTCCTTGCTGCGTAGTCTTGTCTGATTTCTCATCTTTCTCCTCGGAATTAATCTCATCTCCATCTTCCGTAGCTTTAACTTCCTTCGGTTCTTCCGCAGCATCCGCTGGACCAGTGTCTTCCTCGTGTACGGTCTCAGCACCATCAGGCTCCATATACATGTCCGAGTCATCATATTCGTCTCCGTCGATCTCGGAAGCCGATGCTACAGAATCCTGAAATGAAGAACAGGCGTGTTCGAAAAAAAAAGTTATTCAATCGACCGATAAGATATTTTAAGAAAAATCTTATCTCAGCCATATGTCCGTTAAGCAATGGACTCTTTGAATAATGATCTCGGTGAGAGGGGCAGTGTGAACGATCTACCCTAGACTTCTACTCGCCTTGACATTTAAGGCATCTTCGTGTTTCCTAAAGTGGCAAACATATATGAATACGCGTATACACGCATTCACGCACTCCTAACTGTACCAATGATAATACAGAGATCAATTGCAACACAGTCCAAGACACGCCTAGCATTGTTACCGATATGTCAAAGCGGTACAGTGTGTACGAGAAATATTTTATAACCGTATCCTATAGTACTTTGCAAACCCACCACTACGGTATCCGTTATTCAAATGGGTATGCGGCCCATTGTGAAAGCACCTTTCGAACTGGAACACCACACCGCTGGACACTCGTGATATTTGGTACCTGCGGCAGGTGCCTGGATATATCGTGTGCCTAATAACTATCAGATCATTCACCATTGGCTGATCAGTATTAGCTGGTATCTACTTCCCATTACTTTTTCGCGTGTCTCAATATTCTCGCGTATCAGTTCGGTATTCAGGCCGACCCTCCATAAATCGTTTTGGCATCGACTATTCAGCCCGAAGCCAGACGCATGTCGCGCCGATGATAAATCAAGGTTTTCTGCTTAGTTGATCTTATAAAGGGGATGACAGTTTTCATGCTCAGACTGAAAGAAAGCACGAGGCGATAAGGAAGGGTATAAAGCGTGGAAGGGATTAGGAATGTCGTTTCGTTTGGTTATCTGGTTAATTGACTGACGTCATATTGGTACGTTCGATATTAATCACAGGCGACGTTTGCTCTGTGTTATTTCGTTAGTCTAACGAGCGAAAGTGACTTTTGGTTGAAAATTTTATTATTCCTTTTCCCCTCGAAATTTATTCGAAATTCGTTTAATCGACAAGTGACGTTGATTGGTAATATCACATTTTACTAGGGATGCTTGGTTAAGTGTGTTTTCTTGATTATTATATTAATACGTAACAGCGCATTTGCTGGGACTATTAAAGTCGAACGTTATTCCTTGGTATAAATTATATGTGAATTAAGGGCAATCAGTCTGCATTACTTGAATCGTGAAATATGGTAGAGAGTTTTGTGCAGGTAAATCATCATCTTGCGACTAGGTTAGGTTAGGTATGGGATAGATACATAGGATTGAGTTGTGACACGAGCATGGTAGCTCGGAGGGAAACGTGTTTCCCTTGGAGTTAAGACTTTTGTGTAAAAGTGTTCCATAATATCCCTAGATCCTAGTGATTTTCTTCGATGGAACATTCGAGAGTGAGATTAGCGCCAGATCGATTTACCGAACGTTTATTAAGTTATGAGAAATTAATACACGACCCCAGAGGATTTATTTACGACTGTGATTTGCCGATCGATCTGGTTATCATTTATTACTATTTTTTTTTCTATAATTTCTTTTTATTAATTCCGTGCACGAAATCATGACTGCCCTGGATAATTTCACTGGACTATGCTCTAAAGTCCATAATCTCATCACGAAGTTCCGCATGATCGATACTTCATGGCTAAAGCTTCCATCACACTGTACCGAAGCATTCCATTGGCTAGGTTTTATAAACCCAATGGAATTAACTTTTTGCTATTAAACTTTTCGAATTCTTGCAGGTTTCTAGATTCCGTTGGAATGTTCATCCACAGTGCAAAGGGTTCCTATGGTATGTCAGGAAGAACTTGAAATCCTTTCAGTGTCTACGATTCTCGGTAGAAACGCCGCCTTAATACTTCCTCGAAGCTATTCACGTAGAACAATCTGGTACAGCGAGACTCTTGCGTAAAATCTTCCCATCGTTATTTCTCATCATTTTTCTCACCTCGTGACCGACTGCGTCCTCGGGAACCGGCGCTCCGTCTGAAACAAAGAAGAAGTTATACCGGTGAGACTATAGCTTAGTTCAGCTCAGTGGTTAAGCTCTGTACATACGCAGACACCTTGATTGCAAAATGATAGCGTCATTAATATTCACGAGGACCAGTTTACCCTTTGCAAGTAGCGTTAAATCGTGTCCGCTGTAGACTACAGGCTTTTTCGTAAATTGGAAAAATCAAGGATGCACTCAAGGATCATTCTACCGATACCTGAACACGGTACCTGGACCCAAGATAAATTGTTGTAATTGAACAGGGACATTATCAAACGGAAAACCAGTCCATTTGTCATTGATCAATAGACGCTGTCAGGGTTACCTGGGATCTTGCAAAAATCAACCAGGTCCACCCGCGACCAGTCGTACCAACATTTTCAATATCTGAGATACGAGTCCCGCAGGACTCCATGTCTTTCAGGCTCGACGAACAAGATTGACACTGTCAATTCAACGTACACATATATCCTCATCATCCAATCATTCTCTTAGATTCCTAATGAATTACATAGATTCATAAAAATCTATGTGCCAGTCACATTTCTTAGCATTTTTCCAGGGAAAATTGACAGAAAAACAAAAAAAATGTACGCTAGGAATGCGACTCAAAATTAATCACTATTTTTGTCCCTAAAACCCGGCTGTAGATAGTTACTATCTATATCTAGCCATTTCATATCCTTGAAGTATATAAAACTTATATTTACGAAGCGTTAACGAAGAGGAGGACGTTTATGAATTAATAGTATATGTTCCTAATGAATCGTACTAATTATCCAGACACTACTATACGTATAATAAAATTAAACATCAGTTCTCTGTAATCCATAACATATCAAGCACTAAGGTGATCCTTTTCGCCAGTCAGTTTGACGATGCTGGAACGTTATTAATTAGTCCAAGTGAAGTCGGCCTTGTTAATTGGTTTAGGCGGGTCGTTCCATTGGCCGATTAATCACCGTGTATGACAGCTTTTTACCATGAGAGAAAGTAAATTACATCCCTGACAACGGCATGCGTTTAGATAGACGTCCCGAGAGATTCACGCTCTTTGGTATAAAGCCAAGTACACACGTACCACGAAGCTACATACGTGCACCTGTCGTCGATAACTAAAGCGACGAAATATTTCCGCAATATTTTTTAAATTTCTTCTCTCACAGCCAACAACTCAGCTTCCTTCGTTCATAACCAATGCGCTCTACCTCATAACTGCCAATTGATTTAGTTTCCTTTGGTTACCGAAAAAAAAAATAAATATAAAAAGAATAGAAATATCCTCAATGGACTTGTTAAACCCCTGGTACTGTCAGCGGTATTTCACTGCGCCAATTACCGTTGCAGCAGTAATGTGACTCCAGTCGGTAATTTGTTGGGGCGAAACTGCATTCTAGTAATTTATGGCTATAACTATCGCTTACGTTTCGATCCTCTTGACTGGTTCCTCGTATACGTTTCGTAAAACTGTCATTATGACAAATGGGGTCTTTATCGCCACCCAGCTCTGTCTAAGTAAAATTGAAACAATTGAAAATCCGATCAATCCTGTCACGTGACCCGGGATAAGAATTTCAAGGTTCACTCGCGATGCAATACTTTTGTCTTGCTCGTTACTATCCGTTGACACCTTGAGTTCACGGTGTACCAAAGACTAGGTCATCCGTAACATCGACGTGTCATCGTTCGAGTTTTACATACATTCCCTTTCGATGATGGTCCTTTTTCTTTTATGGCTGTATTAATAGAATAGCGATGACGTTGGCGGAGGGGACTGAGGGGAGGACGAGGAAACTGTTTAAGCTTCTTTATTATTAAATGCTAATTCATTGACTCGACCTCATTCCTCAATGACACTCACTGATGATCCTTCTGCTAACAATGATGTTGCTGATGGGAACCTGGGCTTCTTCGCATGACGAGTCATTTGCATTGTTTGACGTTGATTCTCGTACGCGGAGGTAAATCTTCTTCGCGTTACGTGTCTCAGGACGAGTCTTGGAATTCGCGATAACAATGAGAGTCACTTCGGATTGGGTATGAAATTTGGTACAAGGTAGACACGATTTTATGATTATTTTTAATCGTCGTCCTACTTTGACATTTTTTAATATACTCCGCATTACTCATTGTGCTTTTTCTTTGAGTTACTTATGTGGAAATACATCCTTTGTTTGAATGCCAATAAAAGGATATCCTTGGGGTGACAAAAAAATGTCAGGTGATTATGAGATATTAAAATGTGAGGGGTTCTACCGAACGTGACTAACGAATTGAGTTATTTTCACGGATGAGAAGATTTTTCCATTATTCGTCCATTCCGGCATAAATAATGACGCTATCGGTTTCATTACGTCTTTAGGTCTGTGTAATAAAACAGAATGATCCGTGTATTGAAAATACTATGTATATATATAGTATTTCGACAGGAACTTCTGCAGCCAGTAGTTGGTACCCGCGGGTACCCAGACTTTCGCAACGTTCTCTAGGTACCGCAACTCAGCTTTAAGTACCGCGTTGACAGTTGCTTTATTGCTTGAACGTGGATTCTGAATTCTTCGCAAAGTGTCACTGAGCGCTATTACCTACCGGTAGCCACAGCGCTCGAAAGTGCCGCCAATGGTAGGCAGGCATTTTCGAGTGAAATTAATGTGGCAATTCCGTGTCTTTTAATATAACGTGACAAAAGCTGCTGGATAGGATTGCTGATATTTTGCGTTAATAATTTTTTGCACGCTCTCTTATTGTTCACCGACGACTTTGCAACTTGGCAATCAGGAGGGAACAATGAGCTAATACATCACCTACTCGTTTATGATAGCGAATTATGCAAAAGGTAGCTTGCTATACTCTCTTCCCGCAGGTAATTACGCCTCTTGCACGGTAACGGAGTTACGAACCCTTTTTAATTTTATAATACCCAGCTTAGGGTACCTTGTGATTTTTAACTTAAAAAATTGCAAATTATTCGTCCAATCGGACCGATACGATGAAAAGATATAAAATCGTGCTGAGCAATGCGTCAACAATGACTCGATCGGCCACGTTACAACACATGTGGCTCGTTAACGTACAAAGCGATGGGGATCGGCTGTCCCCGATATATCCTGACCAATGTGTCCGATATACGTCGTATATAAAAGAATAGAGTTAATAACGTTCGAAATTCGCTGCCGACTAATTTCACGTATGCGGCCGAGCCAATTAAGTGCCGGATTGATCGTTATCGAGTATGTAACTTTGCAGTTTGTACTTTCGGATAAAAATTACTAGCCGAATGTATCAAGGTCTTACGATTATCGTTATCTAATGGCACGAGGTCGTAGTTATCCCTATTGTATTATAAAAAAAGATAATAAATGACCCTTATACCCAATGGTGCCTAAGGGTTCGATTTCAGGTACGATTTAGTAATCGATGAATCGGCTTGCTGCGATCGATTGAAAAGTAATGACCGCGTGGCTGTTCACGGTAATTTATTCATTAGGTATATTGTGATTGAATTAGAGGTAAAATAAAAAGTAGCGAGTACCGTTCCGCAATTAGAATCCCATACTGGATTGCCAGCTGGAAATTGTAATGGAACGTAGGACATTATAACGGATCGCGTGATTATTTATACACGGCTGTCCACTTTGAAATTATAATGCACCGAGGAACAACGTAATCAAACGGTGAGTCGATTATCAATTTACCAGCGTTTTAAGATCCGAACGAGGAAACGATTTGGATTAATTCAAGAGCGATGGATTCGAATTGGATTTTATACCTCGTTCGGATAAATTTGTTTTCTTCGACGTATGTATCTCATTAGTACATGTATAATAGTACAGTGCACGCAGCACAGTAACACAGTGTTAAACAAGTGCAGCCTTTTCACCTGTGGAACTGGATTTCAAAGGAATATGCAACAGGTGCGTTGCTGATTAGCAACAGTTTCCCATTTCTTTGAATGAATCGATCCTGTTTACGTTTCACAATTATTATGAATTGGTATGAGAATAATTTGAGAAAATAAATTTCGTGATAAGGATACTCTCTCTCTCTCTCTCTCTCTCTCTCTCTCTCTCTCTATTGGACGTGTCGGTGCCAAAGATCAGGATCACACTTTCTGACGACTTCAGGAAGTAATCACTTAGCTAATCGACGCATCAATATCATTAATGAGACAAGCCCTCGTGACTTGGAAAGTCTTTACTATTCAAATGGACGGTTAATATACGCGTAACGTGTGGTTTGGGATACGCATGTGCGTTGATGAACGTCATAACTGGCGCATAAAAAAGAACAGGTACAACGTTACAGGTTGTATAATCTCCTTTAACGGTACAAAATGTTCTTGTACTGGCTTGCGGATTAATTGTACGGCGCCTCGGAGATTTATTCACTGTTTGAATCTGTTTACGTTGCTAAAATGAAAGTCTTATGAATACCTGTGGTTACTTGGGAGCGTAGGTGTGAGAGATTCGCCACACCTTGTTCAAGGAAGTATATGTATATATATTGAAGAAAGGATAACATCCTATGCCAGTTAAAATATTCCACGAGAGTGAAAGCATCTTGTACTCTGCCATGGATTCACTTGAACAACAAGCATTATATATATATATACACGAAGACCTCGGCTTGACCTAAGACAAGCTCCCCGGCATTTTTAGTCGTTGAGAACCAGTCTGTATCTCTGGGACAGGACCCAAGGGAGAACGCTGAATCATTGATCAAGGACATCCGGATAGGAAAAAAACCATAAAATAATGTGTAATCCGATCTTTACGTGAAATTCATAATTTATTATGAAAAATTCCAAAATTTCTGCTACGATTAAAAATTTTTTTAATTTTTAGGGTCATCCGTAATTCTTTTATCTACTCAAAAAATCTTTGCCGTCGACAAAAATGTGTTCATCGAGACTGTTACTCTTGGCCGGGGGGTTTAGATCCAGGCGTTGCGGACCTGGGGCGGACACTGACCCTAATACCTTGGGTATCAATTTCTTTATAAGTGTGTATATATGTATATACTATAGGTACAGTTTAATTACGTGTCCTGTCGAAGTCATGCAAACACAACTGACCCAGATCGAAGCCACAGACGTCGATGCTAGTCCCAGGAGTCTGGTGATCGGCGATCGTGAATGTTCTAGCTCTGGTCGTTGTTGGCTCTCGATTGGCCTTGGCAATGTAGAGTGTGGTTGTTTCAACAGAACGGATCGCGATCCGCTCCGGGCAGAGAGAAGTTCGAACGGGTTCGATGGCACTTTCACGACCATAACTATAATTATCTCGACACTCTCCAGAGCGAACTAGTTTTTGAACTAACAAAGTTCCCTTTCGCGTTGCTTGCTCGGATATTGTGGCTATAATTATAATTACATATTGTATATATATATACACACAAATATATGTGTATAAGATAAGAATTAGGTGTACAAGTTGTGTCTCTTGGGAAAGAGTCAAAGCTTCGAAAATGATTAAACGACCTTGGCGAATACAATGGCTTATGGACCTTGTAGTAAAAAAAAAAGTTTGAAATTGAGAAAGAAAGTGCGGGACAGGTTTTCTCGAGATTTATAGAAACTTTTCTATTGTTTTCAGAACAAAAAGTTTACTGCACAATCAGCTTGCCTGGAGAACGTGACAGTGGGTGAGTAACGAGATAGCACAATTTTAACGTAGTTCAATATAGATTAAATGCATTGGTATATAAGCAGATTTTTAATTTTTACCTAATATTTTGTATAATTGTATAAACAATTTGATCTTTTTCGTATTTTTGATTTTTTCAGATAATTATTTTGATTTTAAAAGTCCCACGATCCTTATCAAAGGTAGCACAGTACTACGAGTTCATGGACCGTAATGAAAAAAAAGATACAATTATTTTTCTTCCAGTCCGAGAACAATGAGCGCGTAGTAAAGTATGAAAATATATCTGGTGTCCAAGTGTTACGACTCTTTTTACACCAGACTCCATTGTTATGTATCACTGAACAATCGAGCCACTCTAAATTGAATCGGTAGACCAAATGTAAATACTTTTTGTTAAAGCATTGTCCAAACATCGCAAGTCGCCCACGAGAAATCTCTTGATTTACTTCATCCGAGAACGCGACAATAGGTTCCCATTCAGGTAGCCAGAACGTGCAGATATGTGACATTGCTTTGAAAAATCACACCTCTAGCATTAGATCAATTGCGACACCGGTTGACCATATATGATCAACATTTATATCAATTAAGAGCATTTACTCAGATCGTCCTTCGATCAAGTGGGCGTGGTATCGTTATACCGATCTGTTATGTTCTTGAGGCTGCAGATGTTGAAAAAAATGCATTCCCATGGATCACATATGATTAGTGCATCTATATTTATTAACGATATATATATATACACATATAATCGACGAAGACTTCGTGATTCTGCAAATATCCATGAGATCGAGATCGGTACTAAGATCGGTTAAGTCAGATACTAAGATGCAGCTGATGTTGCTTGTACGTCTTGGTGCTGCTTCCTCGTGAGGAAATCTTTAAAGTCGGAGATGCACGTTGCATATGACTTTCTCTGAGTGTTTCTGCGAGAGAAAACAATTTCCGGGTGGGATTAAATTAGAGTTATGATAGACGTACCCTGCGAGGAATCGTTTAGTTGTGGTTTCTTCAATTTACTCTCTGTTCTCCCGATATGGATGGATTCGTATAGACGACGAGCAGCGTCTTAGAATTCGTGATCACTTTAGGCCACGGTAGGTACGTTGTATGCAGTGGGATGCACTTTCTTTTCGAAAGACAACAAACATTTTTTGATGATAACTCATGGAACGGTATTAAATTTTTTCATAACCCAATATCACGAATCGATCGTCATGATCGTGACTGATCGTTACTGCACGTGCATGGATCACGAATCTACGATATATCGAACGGTTCGTAAAAGTGCATAAGGAATTGCATTGTCAACCGCGAAAGATTGCATGACACCGGGATTATAGACATCTCGAAAATTGATGACGTGGAAAATCAAAATTACGTAACAGCGTCTACCTTTATCTCGATCTCTATAATTATAAAATAACGGATACAAACTTTACGGATGCATCTTATGACGTTTTCTTCCATTGGCAGAAGCTATTAATTTTTTTTTCTGAAATTGATTATAACAATCTTGGATTCAATTTGCCTTTTTTCTGTTCGTATTATTTTCTCCGTATACAAGAGACACTCGAGATCGTAATAAAGAATAAATATGCGCACGGCGCAAGGACGTCGCATCCTTGTTACCGTTTTCTTCCTAGGTAGGTGCAGCCAGGATCTGGAATGCTTTAATCACCGTCGGCGCAAGGACATTGGGATCATTAATGTAGCTTAAGATCCAATTAGACTCATAGTCGGATGATTGTACTCGGTTCTAGTTCAACTTCTTCGAATAGTCTGTTAGTCCAAGGCGAATGATCCACATTCATGAGAATCGGAAGTTCTTAACGAGTGGATATCCATATTTCGCATCAAAATGATAAAGCAGTCCTTATCAGAGATCATGGTATCAATAATTAATCTTTGTATTAAAATCACTGCCCTGCCCCCGCCGCATAACTCATTGTAATCAAAATCTCTATAAACACTGATGAATTTAATATTTGACAATGATTGCGAAATTTATTCGCAAGGAGCTTCGTTCAATGTCAATGCACTTTATTTACTGACTGCACTGTAAGCATGCGAAACTACCCCGAGGGTCTGAGTCAGTTGCATATAAGTGCACGCATATATGTATCCCCACACATATGCATCTACAACATTGGCTACTGTTATTCCCATGGGATTATCCATATAGGATCAGTCGACATACTTTAACGTAGATCGATGAGAATCATCGTAGATCAATCGATGATAATGCTCATAGGCAAGCCAGCTACTCTGTCGAAGTTGATATACGCGCTTACATACGTGGGTATATAACTGCGTAGGCGATGCATCAGACTGCACGTGGATGACGTCAAGGGGGGTTGATACCTATCACGTGATATCATACATGCGTGAACTCGAGAGCCTTGGCACCCATATGCTATCCATTGTACCATATGTGTACAGGCACATGTACTACACCACGCACTTATGACTGCGTTCATCCAGTAGCTCGGTACAGCAGTTGCATCTAGTTGCAAGTTCCTTGAATTTGCAATGATCATAAAAATGGTGTGATTGATCATAAAATTGCATCCATGGAAATGCATTTGATGGATGCACTCACTGTTTTCTATCTACATGTGTGGTTTTAACGATGATCTGAAAATCGATGGAGATGCTGCAACGAAGTGGAATTTTATCAAGAGCAATGCAGTTTTACGTCATCGGACTGTTTACCGTGCACTTCGGATGCACTGTAATGACTTCGTACGCGAATGCTTCGAAAAGCCATTGGTACACACATGACTAGACGTTAACGTAATTGAATTGCGACTTTACGGAACTTCAGGTGACTTCGCAATAATTGCATCCATACAACAATCCCTTCTAGGATGCACCGAGGACGTACGATTCTATTGCCACATTCTCCGACGACTATACTTGCAGTATGTTGGATGCGCTTTTCATCAGCGGATTCAGTCGGTGACTTTGAGGAGCATTTAATATCGTATTTGACGTAAATCTTCCTCCGTATGAATCCGGCATTATAATTGAATCGACTGCGTTAGTCTTTCGGGTATTAATCACGTATCTTGTATTAGAACCGTTTAAGCTATTTCTCTTGGCAGATATTTCATAGCAATTTCGAGATCTACACGGCGTCTCTACTGCCTCAGACTATTACGCTAAAAGGTGACTCGTAATTTACGATAAAATTTCGAGTTTTTATTTTTCTACCACCACAACAATATTTCTCACTTAAAACAGTCACTCGCGTACCGCTAATGGGGTAAAGGCTAACAAAGAAAATGTTTATTAAAATTTAATTTTTTACTTTCTTAACGCCTCGATCACAACCCAGTGTTTACTCTCCCTGCAGTACGAGCAACGTGAAAATCAATCTACTTTCACGGCGCACGCTGTTTTGCAGTGCTAAATTTTTTATTACTGTAAAAACATATAGAACGCATAATACCATAGGACAATCGCATTCCGTTTTCATAGGCGTCTCAAATAATTTCGCGATCCTTTAACAGCCGTGCTAATGGCATTCAAATAATATGCTTAGCAACAAGTAGTTTTTATCGTATGTAACTTTAATACTTGACTTATTTGGCGAGCGAATTCCCTTGTAATTATATATACACACGAGAAAGCCTTTCTTTCCTGGATGTTAGGTATAATGAGCGCGATCACAATCGCTTCTACTCATTAGCACACCGGGCCGTGTTTCAAATCAGATTTGCCGTCGAGATATCATTCGATATTAAATGGCCACAGTGTTCCGGTTCTGTATACAAGTATTATGGCGATGCTCGATGTTCGTTTAACGTTAGCAATGGCATTTACAAGTTAATCTGAGATCAGGTACGTTAAGTCGAAAGTATACTTTCAGCTGTCCTATCAGTCCCTATCAATCGAAACGCGTCTGTAAAATAATTTTGAGTTTAGTAAGAAAGCATTCTTCCTAAATTCGAAGGTCAATAAAAAATTGTTTCACGCTTCTCCATAATACTTTTCATTATCAACAATTCGAAAAATTCGATCCGGCCAGTGACAAAATGCCAAAGAAAAAAAAGTCCCTAGGAAATACAAACCCAGAATATTTATAACAGTCCTATCCCGTATATGGAAACGGCACTGTACGATTAGCATAAGTCGCCGTGAGATAATCTATGTAAAGTTATGGACAGAGAGTGAAATCCCATGGAGAGTGAACAACAAACAATTCGTTAGATATCTGCACAGCTAGCAACTATACAGTCACTCCAGTCGTTTACGCCAATGTAAGTAAATAAATACAGTCTAGAGTGCATAAAACCCATACCGAATATATTTAGCCTCTTTTACAAACCATGTAAACACGATGTAAACACAATACTATTACCATGTAAAATCGATTTAGAAAGTAATGGCGACCAGAAATTACCGATCGATGGGCGGTGCAGCCCCCAGCCGTCACTGTCATAATCTTTACTCGACGTGAAACTTCTTTCCTGGACGATTCAAGCATTTAGACGTACAAGGAATGAAAGTGACTATTAAATTTCGATGCTGTAAGATGATGCCTTAATTATCATTGGTAACGATACTTTTTTTTTTGTAGTACCAGACTAGGCGTTAATTCTCATACTTCTCGTACATTCGCAAGCTTCGGAAGCGGGAAGAACTTCGACATGAATCTGAGTCCAGTTATGGCTCGAGGGTATACACAAAAGCAGTTCCTGTTCGATATAACTTTCATAGTTCAATTCTTATGAGATTTCTTGTCGATTCTGACTAACGACTTCCCCATAAATTCCGCGGTTCAGGTAACGACCACTGTATAGATTACTTTCGACGAAGCCGTCCTTTCTCCGCGAAGAAAAATATTTATGTAAACTCCAAAAAATTCAATGATCATCGCAACGTTAATATTTCAGTGCCATAGGCGTAGTAGCATTTTTTCCCATGGTAAAGCGAATGGAGTATACATTTACACTGAAGTAGCGTTGGGACTCGCGCGACGAGAAGTTATTTAATTTTTTTGTGTATAGATATAAATGACTGTAAACTTTTGACTCGTGTAACTTTACATGCATCTACGCAGCTGAATCTGCGGATGAGTAATGTCTCTGAGATCGAGTGAAAGATATTCCGGTCCTACCGGCTCCGGAGAAAGTCGTCGGTCCACTGGTACTTGCTCGTTGTAGGACTTGCTTGCTCATCCCGGACTGTACTACCATAAGCTTCCATAGTGTAATGCTGTATTACATTATTATCCGAAATCGGATACCGGTCATTGAGCAACTGTCAAGTTCTCGAAATTGCGTGTAAGAGCGGCGGATATCAATCGACTACCCAGTTAGTTGTTGTTTGGTGGTGGATACCGTAGAAAGTTTTTTTTACACGTTAAACTAGTAAGAGCCGCGTTTCGATTGTGTGGATGTGTTACGTTCACTGAAATCTCTTGACAATCACGCAGGACAATGAAAGCCAATTTGTCGCCGGGCTCAACTGCTTTTTGATGAATGTGATACGCGGACGTGATATATATATTTTTTATTTCTCTTTTAAGTCGGTACAAGCCGAACTCGATGACGATGACGAACGAGGAATGACGATGACGGTGCGACTACGGGAAACTTCCTGGTGCATTTTCACGCGATGACAATGGAGGAAAGTGAGTTACGTTGAAAGAAAAAACATTCATTTTAATAAAATATAACTTCTTATACACTTGGATTTGTAGTTTTTAATAATGCCAGAGTTTCTGAATTAGGTTTTTTCTGGTAAAAGAAAAAAAATCGGAAACCGCGATTGAGAACCGTTTAGCTTAGCCCGGAGAACGTGCCCGGAACCAGTCTTTGGAAGTGGTAGCGAAGTAAAAGACGGAACACGACGCCTGCGGTTACTCGAGCATTTTCAATGATTCTGTTTGTTCCTGTGAATGGAGCATAAAGAACGATTTCGAAGAGTCTCGTGGCTTTTCGAACCTTTTTTTTTTGCTCTTTGTATCACCCTGTGGGACTTTCTCCGCTTGATGTATTCCAGGACCCTTGCTCCCTTTCTATTTAATCCTCGCTACTTACAACTTCGGTACATGAAATCAGTTTATATCGCGTTAAATAGATATATCGCTCTAGGTGGTCCAGGAGATCGTTTCGCGATCCACAATCTTGACGATCTGGTCATTCCTCGATCGGGTCTACATTATATATACTTTTTCTTTATTTTTCCAATCTAATCATAGTCAGACCTGTCACTCCTTGACACATCCTGGACACCTTGGCAGATAATGTTTCGCATATCTTTTCCGTCACGGGATGTTGTTATATTGTAAAAAAAATTTCGATCATCCATCTTAGTTCCCTTTCTCCGGATATAATTATCGCTATTTTTATTTTTCAATTTTTTTTCTCACTTTCTTACTCTTACCCATATCCATCTTGTATATGCTTCCGAAACACGTTTTGATCTTTCGTGTATGTGAATTTCGCCGAATGATTGCAAATAGAACTTGACACGTTGGGCAGAAAAAAGTAAACCTCTCCTTAGCTATTTTCATCGGAGGATTCATACTTGGCGCGAACGATACATGCATGATCCTGACATAAGGTGACAAGAGGTGCGATACGTTACTTCATCGTCTCTCTACTTAAAAGGGCCGAGATATGAGGAACTGGCTTCTCGTCCATTATACGAGAATCTATCTGTTTTTTGCTATTGGCTTAGAGCTCGCCGAGAAAAATGCGGTCCCGCTCGTTGAATTACCGTAGGATCGAACGTATTAAGCCAGACCGTCTTGCAAAAGCCTGGAAACGAAACGTGCTCCGAATGAATCTTACTTTAGCAGCACCCACTATATGCACGTAGACTATGTAGTTGCATAAAATACGTAGGTACCAATGCATGCACTACGTGTACCGGTGAACGCATGCCGTTAGACCGCCTTGAAATAAGCCGGCAATTAAGTAGTCGTTCTGGAGTTGCGATAGGACCGAGATAGCGTATAAAAAAAGGATAAAAACTAGTAAGAAATTGTCACATTAGGAAAAATTGGATCTTTTTTTTTTCGACAAAAAGCAATCTTTTCGTTGATCGGCTATTTCAAAATTACATAGGCGGCAATTTTAGTGTATGACTGGTATGAAATTTATCGTTTGACTGTATCGTGAGACTAGTAATTTTTGCCACGGTGGGTGGCAACATTATCTTCAGTAATAACGATCAATATATAAACGTACAGTGCGCAAACGATAATCCTTTATAGTTTCGCCAACAATGTATAAAGCAATAAGGTAAAATTGTACTATCGTTAAAACCCGGCGTGGCGTAAAATGAAATCTTTTTCTATTTTTACCTTTCTTTCTGTTTAACTTTTATTCCAAAGCAGCCTGGCACTAACATTGCGATCGGTTACGGTACCCCAAGCGAACGGGGTGTTGGATATAAATCATAATTGATTGTTTGGCGTTTCTTGACAACGCTCCTGGCGTCTCGGGCTTTCTGGGCAAAATAAACGACGCCGAATGAAATTCATAGTGAACGTCGAAACAGGTGCACGCGGTGACTTACTTGACGCGAGGAGAATGTCGTTCCACCGAATTTTACCTTTTACAAACTGTGAACAACCTCAGGCACGACCTTACGCCGAAGAGCTGCGATTCTCTGCCGTGTAAAACTGCGGGCTACGTGCGTGAATTTAATTGACAGGAGAATAAAAAGTTCGCTCGAGTATCCAAAATTGACATCGATTCGATAGCGGTAAATTAATGAAGACCGTTATTAAGTCACGAAGCCAATAAAAGAAAGGAAGGCCGAAGAAATCGAATTTCTGATAAAAATCACGAAATCGGTTGACATTTATAAAGCGTATATAATACTTTTTTTGGAAATTCTCATTCGCTTCGTTTTTTGTGACGACCGAGTTTCCGAGGAAGATATTAAATTCCGTAACTTCAAAATGCATCGACCGCCGGATCCACCCACATAATGACATAATCGAATTTAAAATTTCCCGCCGTTTTTCAAACCTCTCACGGTCGTTCTTTATAAAAGCGTCAAGACGTGGCCGGTAACGGCGCTCCGAGCCAAAGAAATGTCGTACTATCTCCTCGGTCGTGAAAGCAGCCTATTTTTTGTCCGTTTAATACCAGAACCGATGGCACCGCCGAAAAGTAGATTAATTGACAAAAAGTAAATTAATAAACAAAACCTGGATTGCGTAAACTGATAGAAATAAAACTACAATGCATTGGGGGGACCCGCTAATGACTTCACGTAATTGACAAAAAGTTTGGCCAGCCCGTTGCCGCTTATCGATCAATATATTTTTTATCAAAGTTATTTGCCTTTTCACAGGAAGAGCATTGATTTTTATCAGGCTTCGCTACGGATACCAAGTATTTGCACGGTGGTGCCAACATAACAAACTGTTATAACGAAATAATCAATTTTCTCGAGTATCCAGCAAGAAGTTGCCTCTGTCAACATCCAGCAGAGAGGCTTCTGGTTACCTTTTTTTTTATATTGAGATTTATAGATTGTTTTAAAATTCCAAAAAAAATCCCAGTGGCCGATTCTCTCTAGGTGGAACGATTCTCACTGACCTCGCGAATGCTCGTTGAATCTCAACAGCCTCGCTCTGATTTATCTTCATTTTTCTTGACTTCTCTTTTTCTCTTCATCTTGCACCGTGTTTCTTGTACGTTGCATATGTTTATGCAATAGCCTCGTGACATCTTGTTACATATGAACGTTAAATTACTATCTGTGCTCCGAGGAACGGATGCCTTTGAATTATTAGTATTGTCGATCACGTCTAAACGATCTTCGCTCGCTAAGAATCTGTCGATCGTTTCTTGTCGATTCTTGCGGAAGGATCGTTAAAGAGGCTCGATGAAAAAGTACGTGAATTATGAGCGTTCGCTTGGCAATTATAAGAGACTATAACCCTGTTTACATAAATCTTTAGTTGAAGGAACTGTTATGTGTATGCATGTACGTATGTAAATTCGTGACTATCAGGAATATCGCAATGGAATTCGATTTTCAATTATTTATTAATCGATTTTATGAATATCCACGATATACGTGTATATATTAATCATTGATATTGATTATTAAGATTTCAAAAAATGGCGATATCGACGACTGGTACCTGCGAGTCGATTTATTATAATTTTCTTTTTAAAGTTTCTCTTTCCTTCAATTTTTTATTAATTTCCTTTCTCACGGCCGAGATGATCGCCTTTTTCATATTTATAAACTGCCGCCATTTATCTCTGCAAGCTTCAATGATCTCGCACAATACCGATCAATTTTTCTTCAACTTTCCAAGCATGGATTCCACGACAATTGCAACTTTCATATATCTACTTCCTTGTCGCTTAATTGCGCACAGCCTTTCGCACTGGAATTATATTTCTTTCGACAAAAAAGAAAAACTGCCACGTCATAAATCAACCGACTGCGCGTTTCCTGGATTTTTGGCATTTTCATACGTGCGAAACGCACAGTCAAAAGACACGTCGAACCAATCGTAATTGTTCTTCGGGGAAAAACTTTCCCCACCGTTTACAATACTGTTGAACTAAATCCAAATGGAGGTTTCACTATCAGAAAAAAAAGCTGCACTTAACAATGAAAATCACTGTATACGAACCATTCAAGAACCCTGTCACGGCTTTGACCAGCGATTTTAATGCTAATCAGCTATACCTACCTTATTTCTAATCCAAGACCACTAACTTCATTTATATGCACGCAAGGATGCACTTTCTATGACTCTCTCTCTCTCTTTCTACGCATCGCTGCACCAGATCGAATATCACAAAAACGTTACTCCGTTCGAGCATCATATTCTGATTGCACCGAGCGATCTACCTACATGGAAACGATAAATAAGTCAAGTGCTCTCGGTCACAATTTTTCCTCACAGACTTTTTTCTCCGAACCACATAAAACCGGTAGCGTAAAATATATGCAGCTAGCATTGTAATGCTTTGAAGTAAAATCGGTTACATTACGTATGTATACATGGTGAGAGCGATGCGCGCATATATAATTGCGCGTAGCGCAACAAATTTCTAGAATCGGATCGCGAAACTAGGAGTTTCCATAAATATGCTATGTATATACATATATACACGTGTACGTGAAGTAATAAATGATACTATACGTTACATGAGTGAACGGGGCGGAACCATTTCGATTTCTCGTTATACCGATTTATCGCGTTTCAGTAAGTCGATTTTCTAAGCCAAACCGTATAAACTTCGCGAAATATCCGACGATCTTAAATTACCATAGGCTACTCATCGTGAAGTCTGACGAACGACAGTAGAAAACACGTCTCTCCTGTCGTCAGATGATATCGCTGGTAGCAAGTCAGGGAAAGATAGATAGTCATCTCGATGACTATTAATGGCGAATTAATGGGAGAGTTGTCGTAGATATACGGAAGCGATTCTAGAGGTAGGTTTACCTTGATACTTAATTGGTTCTTGGACAGGGGATGATTTTTGTTTGATTCTTACCTGAAACAGAAAAAAGTTACGGTTAAAGACTATAACTTTTTATTGATCGTTAATTAAATTTCTATTATTTTACAGTAAGAAACTGAGTGTACACTCTGTACAGAGAATTTTCGAAACTTTCTTCGCTCGTGTTTATAAGTCCATTGAAAAACTGAGAGTCGTGAAATTCAAGGAATACAATGATCTCAGATTTCTCGACGACGACTGTACCCACGTGTTATGGGTACTGCTGGGATTACACATGTATTTACGTTTCTCAAGTGGCAATGTCGGCGCAGCACTGTACTAGCCTTGTAATGCCTGATCAGCAATGACGAGTGCTACATAAAGGTGCACTTTCAATGCAATAACCTGCAGCAACAAAACGAAAGCTTCACTGAATTAATGACTGTAGTCATGTGGAAATTGGTTGTTTCGAGTCTTCAATTAGTTCGATGGTGAATCGACTTGATTCGTAGGTACGATAAGGTGTTATCGATAGCGTGAGTTTTTCGCGATTATTTCGCGTTTCGACTGAATTTTGCAAGTTTTATAAAAGTGCTGGAAAAACAAATGTAGCTAGTGGTGTCCTTCTAATAATGAATAATGATAAAATTAACGAAAGATGTAGTGGCGAAAAGTATAGGTTTGCAAAATCGCGAAATAATTTCGCAAACGTGTCCACGTGCTGAGAGGAATCGCTCTATCGCGATGATTGCTCGTCAAGTTTGTCTCCGGGGATACAATGCAAAGATCCAGTCGATCTGTTCCGAGATGAATTGCGAGATTATTTCGACGAGCCACCCGCGGAGACGTTGCTGTGAGAATAAAGGATATTTCTCAAGTCCTGTTAGATTTTAAACGAAGAATCAAAATGACTTTAACACAGAGTCGGGAACTCCGAATAGCCTTTGATTTTCGCAATACTTCGGTCATCTAGACTCGTGGAGCCGCGCTATAATAAATGGATAGTGTAACGACCAGCTCGTCTTGGACAGTCAGCTGGTCATTGCGTTAGGAACAAATGGACAGGCATTCGATACGCGATGGGACTGGAATCGTTATTAGCTAGAAAGCAAGAAGAACCGGATTCTCCATGGAGTGATTATTAATTACGGAAGCATCTTAAAATCCATGAAATTATCGCGCGCCCGATTAATAACCACGAGGAACACGGGCAATCGTTTGAAACGCTAGTTAATTAAAGAAAAGTGTTAACACGACAGATATACCCCGTTCGGATATATATACGAGGGTGGTCCGATAAGTACTTAGCCTACAAAAGAAAAACGAAAATTTTGGAAAAGTGGCGTTTTATTTTTC
>JARQTI010000857.1:310552-336187 GCA_030142655.1 Trachelus tabidus | reverse complement strand
CGCGCCGCCCAATCTCCTCTCTTACCTCACCCCACCGCGTCCACCCGCTACCGACCATTTTTGCATCCCACTGTACACACTGCACATGCTCAAGATTGGTAAGCGAGGAAAATTATCAGAACCAGAGATCATACGGTACGTTATCGATGATATATAGGATAATAAAATAAATAAAGCTATCTTGTACGGCACTAAAACTTTTTCCGAATTTAAGGATAAATTGGTATATTACGAAGTCATTCGAAGCAAAATCTGGCCCATGATGCTACAATTGCGGCAAAGCCGTGCGTCTCAGCCGAAATTGTGAGCATAAAGAATCAGGGGTTAAATGTTTCAAGTGCAACGAATTCGGACATATTTCTCGTAATTGGACTAAATCAGAAACGAAAGATACAACAAAACAAAACAAAAATCAGACGGAAAAACCACGCACGACGACGACGACTACACCCCAAGTTATGTGTATGGGGCAGGACTCAATAGAGTCCACAAAACAATTCAGATTGAAGGCAAGAACATTGTAGGCCGAATGGACACTGCGAGTGATGCGGGTGGACCAGTATCTAGAGCTGGGCTCGCCGAACTACGAACCGAAAATGGCGATCCTCGAAGGACCAAAACATGTATTAATTCAAACGATCGGCAGATGTAAAATCGAGACACGGGTACATAATGTAACGTATGTTTTTATGTATCACATTTTCAATAACGACGATATAACAGACCGTATTATGATCGGAAGCGAGATATTAGACGTAGCTGAGCTTCACATTAAGAAAAACAAAACGCGAATAACAAATTTAGAAAACGAAAATTCGATGACTGTAATTAATCCGATACAAGAAACCGACGAAGTTGAAATCGGTCCAAATGTTACTAATGTGCATCGTAACATGATTAAGAAATTAGTAGAGTCATAAATGCCAAGTAAGACCATCGAGTCACCGATAAAGCTTAAAATTATACTGCGCGATAAAAGACCGGTTTGTCAAGGCCCGAAACGACTAACAGAACAAGAGAAAAACGAAGTAGACGACGAAATCCATGAATGGCTTGAGAATGGAATAATCGTACCAAGTTATTCAGAATTTATGAGTCCTATAGTGGTCGCGCGAAAGAAATATGATCGAGCTAGAGTGTGCATCAATTTTCGAAATTTGAACAAAAAAAATAATAAGAGACCACTTTCCGTTTCCGATAATAGACGAACAGATTAGCAAATTAACAAACGCTCGTGTCTTTAGCACACTGGACTTGAAAAACGGATTTTTTCACGTGCGAATAGAAAAGGATAGCCAAAAATATACGTCGTTTGTCACGCCATCGGGACAATACGAGTTTTTGTGCGCGCTGCACATCGCCCACTATCTTTCAAAGATTTATCGCGAATGCATTTCGCGAATTGATCAAAAACGACGTTGTTTGTGTTTATTTAGACGATCTCGTGATACCGGCGAAAGACGAGGACGAAGCCGTGAAAAAACTTAAGAACGTACTAGAAGTAGCAGCAAATAACGGGCTCGACATAAATTGATAAAAATGTCAGTTGTTTGTCGAGTAATAGAGTATTTAGGTTATATAATTGAAAATGGCACCATTAAACCATCGCCAGGGAAAACGTCAACTCTAGCCAATTTTCCAACCTATTAACTGTACACATCAACCGAGTATAGGAATATCACCATTCCAGTTCCTATTGGGAACGAAAATGAGAATCCGTGAAGATCCACAGCTGGCAGAATACATCAACGAAGAAGTAGCAAGTACATTTAACGAGGAACGAGAAGATATTCGCGCGAAAGCAAAACAACAAATACTTGTCGTACAAAAGGAAAACCGAAAAGGATTTAATAAAAAGAGAAAATCCGCAAACAAATATACTGTCGGAGAACTTATAGCGATCAGAAGAACTTAGCTCGGTCCAGAGTTGAAGCTGCGTGAAAAATTCCTAGAGCCGTATCGAGTGATTAAAGTAAATCAAGAGACTCGGTCGAGTCTCGCGCCAAGTGTAGACAACCGGCTGTACAGACTCTTTACTTGAATCAACTCTTATACCTGTGTTTGGAACGAAATATCTTATTAACCGCTATACATGAGAAAAAGTTATTGATACATTCACTATAGGAATTGAGGGTCCTGAATTGATTGCCACCACGTTTAATACGATTAGTATACGATATCAGGGCGTATTGAGATGGCGAGCGAGATGATTTTATTTCAGTTCCGTCATCTTCGTCGTCGTCGTCGTCTTCGCACGTCCACCGCATTTTTTTTGCACCACGGCGTTTTGCTCAAACCATAATATTCTATTTGTATGTAAATAATCCAGCACACTCTCCTCTCTTAAGTTCACCATACGGCTCTAGCAAGCTGGACATCATTAAAAACGCTTATATGCATTCAAGGTTACATTTTCTTTATATTGTATACATATATCTTTATGCATTTCTAAAAAAATGGACTTGAAAATTAAATTTATGTGCTATTAAACATTTTCGACAACGCAATATACTTTTTTGATTAGCGGAATCACAATGCATTTATATTTTATATCTATAAAAATATAGATTTCAGTGCACAGAGCTTCTATATCCCGTTGAGCAACAAAACTTGTGATATCCCCCAAAAAACACTTACGTGTAAAAAACTACGCCAAGTACAGGAGTGCTGTGAATTCCTCTAACAAAAATTATTGAAATCATATTATTGAGGCCAAGTACTTAAGTCACTACTGAGACGTTTCGTGATTTTGAAGAGTTGGTAATCACGAGACTTTTTAGAAGGTTTGTGCACTGGGCAGGCGTCTTTAGGAGGAATTTGGACACTTGAGTTCAAATAAAAACAATCGTTCTATATTGTCCTATAAAATACACTCTAAAATATTCTTTGAATTCTATTTCACTTTCACACTCATACATGCGCACTCTTATAATTGTTTCTTGTTTGGCTATCGTACCATAGGCAATAAGAGGTGATTTTATCTATCAGATGTATTTTCTGCGCTCTCGGAGTGGACGGAATTAGCTGGGCAACGATACAGTAGATTTGCACAAAGCATCCGATGATCGCGGGCCAACTGGTAGTGAGGATGATAATGATTCAGTACCCATAGGAGATCACAATAAACTCCGTTTGCTGAATCCCCTATCTTAAGGAGAGGTTGGACTCAGACAGCTACTGATCACAATGACGTTGGGAGCTGAGCCTTTTAAGATGTATGGTCTGATGATTACTGGTCAATCTCTGACAGCTCCAGCACAATGCTTTTGATGCAGAAGATCTACATCGATGGCAGGTTGCCTGATACAGAGTGGAGACACAATGCTTTCTAAGATCAGGAACTGCCCAGGATGAGCTCCCACAGTTCGCAGTACAATATTGTTTGCTTTTAGAATCAAGGATAGGCTTTTTTATGAGCTTTTGATGATTTCAATATTCTAGTTTTCACTTGCCTCTTGTTGTCTGGTGGTGTACACTAGTGACTGATTTGTTTAGGACGACGTGTCTCGAGTGAATTCCTATCGAGGAAGCCGCTGCTTATATCCTCAGTAGGAGTAAGTTAAATCTAGGGGGGATAACGATTTTTATCCGCCCTATGTGTTAACGTCGCTTTTTGGATTTGACATTTTGATTTATATTCGATTTGATTATTTAATTTGACTAACAGGATTAGCGGTTTCTTCATGTACCGGCTTACTGGTCTTTCTATTGTGTTTTGACGCGTGCCGGTTGATAGCGCTCGGGCACCTGTTTGTTTTGATTCCAGTCTGTTGACTGGATTTCTAATTCTTAGAATGTTAAAGGTAATAAGCTAATATTATTTCCTCATGATTGTCGCTATGACTATTTTCAAGGGAATTTCGCAATATTAGATATTTAAAGGTCCTATGTTCCCTTTCCTTTATCGACGTCGCTTTGAGAGGTGGATAGGAATTTTGGGGAATTCTAGGATGTTAGGATTTTCCTCAGATACTGTTATGCACATCCACAGTGTGCTATGCACTTTTATGTGGGGCTCTTGACGTATCCATCATCGAGAATAGGTGATTGGGAAGGAAAAAGAATAGAGGATGGAGGGGTATAAGGCCGGAACCTTACAATATATACCCTGTCCAAAGAATAATGGTTAATGTATATTTTTTTCTTAATCAAAATATCCATGCAACATGCATGTCGTATACCTATAGACAAAGTAGCCTAGGTTTCGGTACTCTTATATTCCTATTGAAACTTTAATTTTTAAATTTGTTATTTTTCTGCGTGTTTTCGCTGTGAGCAGAAATTTGATTTTTCAAAATGTTAAAAAAGATTCATCATCGAGAAACTGATGCGAATATGGGGATGATGAAGAGTGGTGCCGGGGGGTGCATGGAATTGGATATGGCTGTCGTATAATTGTCAAAAACAGTAGCAACGACAGTTGCATTCGAGGCGCCAACTGGGACTGTCGGATTTCTGACCAATTAGTAGAATTAATTGTTTTACGCGCGACAACATACGTTTATTTATCATTCTCGTGAACCAAATATTAACCAAAACTATATAATCGCTATAGTATCCATAGTATCCGCCTTGTTAGATTAAAGTTTAAGTACAATAGTTACCAGTTTTGGCCTTATATATCAGCTGGATACATTTTCTATTTAAGCAACATATGGGAGCATTTATAGACGCCGACTATGTGGTTCGTTCGAAATCGCTGCCGGCTGGTACATTTTTTCCACTTTTCGAGTAAATTTTTTATTTATTTGATTTTCGTATCGTGGCTCGTTTATTTCTACTCTTTATTTTTTTATTTTCCACCCGTTAGACTGCCCGTTGACGGATAGCGCGGGGACGATAATAATGCCGAAATTTATCATCCCGTGGAAAAAGCTGAAAGAGAGGGGTTGGGAAGGAGAGAAAAAAGGGGTTGCGCAGAGGGGGCGGGAGGGGGGTGGCGCAGTGCAAAAATTGTTTAAAAAAGCCTGGGAGATCGGAGGAGCAAGAATAAAAAGAAATTGTTACCGTAAAAAAGAAACCTGTGACAAATACGTGAGACTTACGACGTCACCAAATTTCAGTTAGATCTTCTCTTTCCTTTTTGCTCCTTTTGCTTGCTTGGATAAAGGGATTCTTACGTGTAACTTTTCCTTGTCGATTTTTAGGTTGAAAATTTAATTTTCATCGCGGACACGAAACAAGCCAGTCGGGACTTAACGATTACGTAATTTAACATTTTCGACATGTTTATTGAGATTGGTGTCGTTTAATTCATTAAATTTTTTAATGACTTAAGGAACTTCAGAAATAACAAACTTGATTAGTATTTTAAAAATTCATATGGATATATTGTGTAATTGCATTAGATCGCCAGTACCTAATTTATTTCATGAAATTAAATTTTGGTCGAATTAGGTTTACACAGTTTATATATATAAGTTTATTGTATAAATTGGCTAAAATTATTTAGTCAGTTTACACATAAAAGTGGATACTTGACATTTTTTTTTGTTAACCAAACAAAAATTGGATGGTTTAAAGTATATATTTTTTTACAGAGGTATACTCGGGAAAATAATATTAACAATTTTTGACGTTCAGATCAATAGCGCTGGGTGGATCAACATTTATTTTTTCTGCAAGGCACGTTTCTTATAAAAAAAAAACATTTTTTTTTCGAGTGTTTCAATTTAAGCGAGATACGAGAACGATGAGACCATCGTGGCACGAAGTAAATTCGATTACTCGCCATGAATATATTTGTTCGCGAAATTACTTTGACGTGTAAAAATAATTAAATCCCGACGCTCTGGACTTGGCGAAAGGGTTGCAGAATATATATATATATATAAGAGAAGACAAGGGGGGTGCGGGCGTGGACGGCTGAAATGCTCACCGGAGACTGGGGTTGGGGACGGTCTAGTAAGGGGTTGTTAGGGATTGTAAGCTACGTCGAGGGATGAAGTTCGTAGCGTCGGAAGATTAAATTAGAATTTTTGCCAGTGCTTTTGAATAAGAATTTGCATCAACCCTTAAACGTCCTCTTTCTCATTTATATCTTTGTCTTACGTCAGTCATTCAATTGTCACGTGAGAACGTTCAAAATCTTAAATTTTTAAATTAACCCAATATGCTACAACGAGGTTCCCAGCCTTAAAATAAAAGTTTTGAGAACTTTCAAAATTCATCCCTATCTTCTATTCTCCTCTATTCAAAGTCAATGTATGTACGTATATCATATGTATATATGTATATCCTTAAGCTCTGTTACTTGTAGGCAAACGGTGCATAGTGCATTCCTTGCATCGGGGGGCCCCTGTGCATACAGAGTGTTAAGCTGCAGCCACACAGTTATATACATAAAAGAGATGCACACTCGAGCAAAGAGCACCTTATCAGAAGTAAAGCTTTACACTATAGGAGAGTATTTTGCCGATTTAATTTTAGATTAGTAGCTACGTCAGGGCCGATACCGCCTCAAGGAATTACGACGTACCTTGGTCGACGTGCATACGTCCTGCCCATCGAGAAGCTTGGAGGAGAAGCATTGTAAATCTTTCGACCGATGCAAATTGCAAGCTGCATTTAAATACGCCCGCGATTTACGGCACTGGCGTGGACCGCCTTAGTTATGCATTTAGCGCGATATTCGCTTCTCTGCGTTCCGTTGGGGTGCGGGGTGATTGCGAATCGACGTAACCCTCAAACCCTTATTTTCGTTTTCGTGTCGACGACAAATTATTTGTTTGGTCGTTGTGACGTAAAATTGAAAATCGAGTGGACCATTTGAAATTTTAATTTTTATCCGCATCTTCGTGTTACGTCCTCTTACGGTTGGCTTACAATAGTCTGTATTATCAAATTTGAAATTAGACCAAGTTCTGGATGGTGTTGTGTGTCTGTGTATGCGAGTATAATTTCAATTCAGGTCCAATTACGTTGCAATCACTTACACCGCAATCTCCCTTGGGTAAGTTTTAATCATTACCGATTTCCACGCCATCAATTCCTCTATGCTATTCTCCTGCCTCGATATAGGACTGGCATAAAAGGGATGCGCGAATAGGGGATAAAGCTCGGGAATTTCGTTTAGGAAAACTGCCGATGCACTCGGTAAGGGGGATGGGATTTCGATGGGGCTTTCAATCCGTGCTGCAGAGCTGGAATCAAACATAAATAAAGGTAAAGTACGTCTAGCAAACCTCCCATCTACTGTGAAACCCCTTTTCATTCCCGTTTCAACCCCTTCAGCAATCTCAGCCTATTTCGCATCTTGGCAAGAGTCACCGAGTCCTCCACCCTCCAATCTCGGATAAGCAAAACTGCATTGTAATCAGGTAGAATGACATTTCAGAAAAATTCTTACAGGGGAGTCAAGCAGATTCGTGGGAAACGTCAAATATTGTATATATTGAAAATTTCAAAGCCCTTATCAAATGAGAAGTCAAATATTTCTATAAGGGTTGGGACTCTTTTTTGAACTTCAGTTACCCTGTTATTCTTTCAACTGTCTCTTCGTGTCAAATTATTTGTGTCTCTGCTGGCACTATTTCACCCCTACCTCATAGGGGATGTTGTCTCAAAAACATCATACGTATATGTATAATACCTTGATATGCAATGGAGCAAACTCACTAAGGGTTGCTCGTGGCTAAAGGGGTCGCTACAAACTGTTTTGCGGCTTGGCAAGCTGACATCGTTGCACTTTGCATAAGGACGTGATAAGTTGGCCGAACGTGGGGATGCTTTGTCTTCCCAGCACATATTTCACCCCTAGGATTTACGTGGCACTGCGCGGAACGACTTTTATTTTTATGCGGTTCTCCTTCGTTTTCCGGTACAAGTGGGTGGTGGATTTGAAAAAATATCAGAGAGTACGACACTCCTGCATTCTGTAGTAAAATTTGATCTTTTTTTTTTTAAAAATACTGTAGTTGAATATTTTACCAAAATTATTATACTCATTAATTAATTAAATCGTCGGATTAGATTAGAGGTGATTTCTTTCTGCGTCTTCTTCTAACCCTACCAACGGGGTTGTAATAAGTATTTCTTATCTAACTGCTACTTAATGGAATACTAAACTGAGGCCGTAGTCCACCCCCGCGTTAAATTTCACCGAATTGCACTATAAAAGATACAGGTCGTATTATCGGTTGTATCTCACGTAACAAATGTCACCCTTCGCTTTACAGCGATGGACGCCATTATTCGGTGGCTGTTGAAGTTTTTACTGTAGCACTGTTAGTATTTGGTATTATTATTCCTTTTTTTTTATCTAGCAGTGACGAGTATGAATATAAATATGACGAAAATATGGCTGTCGTGTGTTTATTCATGCGAGTTGAAAATTTGAAATCGTAATATTAATATGGAAATTATTAACTATATTAATATTTTGAATATTGTCAAATTGGCAATTGCGTGATAATCTGAGAGAATACTTTCTAACGCTAATATTAAAGGCTGAAAATGTTGTAACTCGTGTTTCGTGAGTTCTGCAGTAACGATAGGCTACTATGCGGTACCTTATTTTGTATGGAAAAAGGAAAAGGGAATAGCACGAGTTGCCCCTGATTCTTTTGTTCGTCCTAAAACCACCCCAGCCCCATTAGAATGCCTTTCAGCCTTTTTCAGGCATCCAGTCGGCCAGTTTTATCTCTAAGGGCAGTTCCGTGCAAAGGAGGGTGCTTTCACTCGCGTGCCGAAAAGGCGTGGCAATCATCAGCCTATCCCGATGTTTCGAAGAAAGGAGGACCGTGACCCTGGGGAATTTTCGGGTGGGTTGGCAAGTACGCGGTACTGTTTCCGGACCCAGTGAGCTTCTTAGGGAATTTATCGTGTGCAAGGTATTCCCCAGTAGCGAAGAGCAGCGTAGGGTAAATTTGCATTTCAAGTGTATGGACTCTTTAGTAGCGTTTTCGTCTGGCATATGAAGGAATAGTTGCTGGTCGATCCATTCGTCTTCACCCCGTATTTACGGCTAGCCAGAATAGAAACATCTGATGTTTTTCTTCTCATTCAGAAAATAGAACGGACACAGGGTGGGCGATGGGGTGAATTGAGGAATAGGGGGGAGGGTCAGGGAGTAGTAATAAGAACAGAGAGAAAAAAATATAACGAATTTCAGAGACAATCGTTGATAACGTTTTACCTCGATTGATCTCAAGAGAGTTACCATATGAAAGGGATGGCAGTTTTCCTTGTCTGCCACTTTCTTAGCAGCGAGTGGGGGGGGGGGTCTAGGATTGTAGCGGGGCACGAAAGTCCTGAGGGTTGTGTCCTGTGCCGGGGAGCATATTGTCGCCATCCTGAAGGAATCTTATGAATAAAAGATGTCGCCACTCTATATCCAACCTTTGGAGCCGCAAGGGTATTCTCCCTAAAAGTGGTCAGACGGTTCTGTACTATACTTTTGATCTCTATACATTCGCGGCTGAGGAAGACTTGACGTGTGTATACGTATAGGGGATGAACCCGGTTTGAAAATGAGCTTTTACACTGTTGCGGTTAAGGGTTTCATTCTGATCTTTTTGGTAACTCCTAAATGCATCCCCTGTGAAAGGAGGACAACGTCCAGTGTATTTTCCGTTAACGCGTTACCTCCGCCGTTCGTGTCACCCTACGTTAACCTTGACCCCCCTCTCATAGAGTATCCCTGATAATGTTACATTCTACATTCCCACGAAAGTTAGGGGTGGATTCCATCCCTGGATCTGACCTAGTTCAGCTCGAGTGGGACGTTAAACACTCGAAATTACACGGTAAAGTAGCAGACTCGTCTTCTCTTGGTCCTCGCCAACCCTCCGACACACTCATTCCCTAGGTGAATACTCGCGCTCGCCCTTGTTAATTGAACCATTTCCCTTTGCCGACGGCAGAGGGAACCACCTTCCGAGAATCTCTAACCTACGACCGGATAACGCGTTGTTAAACGTCCCGTTGCCGGATCCAGCATTTTCCTCGTGTTACTTATTTTACGAATTCTCTATGCCACTACTAGAACTTTCGTAACGTTTCGCATCGAATGGGCTAAAGGTAACGGAGTATCGAAATTCGTGATGTTTCAGTTTATTGGAAATACAATTTTTTATCGTTATCGTCATCATTTTTTTCGTACTAATTTTTTCAACTAGTGCCGTTGGCAGTGCAATTTGCCATTCCGATGTATATCGTGTAATTTTCTCTTTTTATGTTTGATCGAAGCTGTCTTGTATGTGCTAGACGTGAAAGGGTTCCTTTCACACTCTGGGAGCTTCGGGTGAGTTCGGAGTAGGAGAGGATGGGATACTTCATTAGGAAAGTTGCATCCTACCTTTAGAAAACAACCCCTATGACGCAGGAAGCATATTCACTCACCCCATAATCCAAACTCAACCCCCGTAGCTTGTCTTCTCTCAATTTTCCTTGTAACAGTTACCCTCTAACAACCCTCTTCTACTCGCAACTACCCTTAAATCAAGGCGCTTGTAACGGATCTTGTGGCGAGTTGGTAACTGGTAGCGACGGTCGTTACGGTCTGGAGATAAATAATAAAAAATTATTTAACGAGGTACAACGAAATTGACACCATTTTCCTTGATATGGGGATGAATATATATACTTTTTATAATTAACGTTTCCTCTTTTATTCCCATATAAAAATCTTGCAGTTATCTTACACCGGCTGATGTTACGTGATCTTGGCTCCTGTCGTTCGATGTCGAAATTGAAATTTGATTTATCTACCGAGCAAGTTTTCTCGTTTCTTTTGTGCTCTTAAGAATAGGAATCTCTAAAAATGATATAATAAAAAATACTAAAGATGGAAATAGGTGCATACCATACGTGTTCCTTCTATCTGACCCTTACCGTTTTCGTTCCCCTCCCTGACAAGATATTACGGTAGGAAATCAGGGATAGAGCCATGAATATTGCCAATCCTTGCCACTGGGATATCCTGCACCATGGAAATTCCCTATACGTATACACTAATACCTAGGGGAAAAATAAGGGACAGGAGATCTGGACCAATCGGATATTCGGCTCACGTGCGAGAAAACTTTATTGCCGGGACGGGGGTTGTTCCCGGATCATCCTCTGGTATGGGGGTAGTGTATAAGACTTGGAAAATACTGAAAGCATTGTTGGTGAAGATGGTGAAGTTGGGGGGACGGAATGTATGAAGAGAGTGGAGTTTATATGCTACATTGAAAAGTCTTTATAACCAGGGTTATGGAATGTATGTAAGTTCGATAAGACTATTAGTTTCTAGGGAGTTTTCAAGTCGGCGACAACGTATAGCATAGTTGGACTGGACATGGAATTATATTTCGTCAGTGAGTTTCAGCAATGCCTAAAAGCCGTGCGAGTGAAGTTACGGCTCTATGAGGATGAATTCGGCGAGGGGTTGATGTTCCTGATGGATTTGATGCTGATGAAATGGGATTCGAGTGCAGGAAGGGGTGTAATTAGGGCTAATTACGCATCGGCATAATTCGGCTAATAGGCTAGTTCCGCAAACCATGAAAGTATCCATTTTCGCATTATTTATACGCACAATAGATGTCTATGGAATTCAATAGAGGTGGCTCCAGCGAACCACTAATTTCCATCTCACTGCCGCATCAATTTATTAGAGCCCGGATGTAGCGAGGTTTAACGGGGATTAAATTTCAACTTTGAAAATGACCAAGAAGTGCAAAAAAATCTTTAGTCCAATTTATCTGCTACATAACCCCCTGTAAAACAGCTCGGTTGGTAAGGCTGGTTTACAATCGTTGGATAAGACTAGGAGTATGCAAATTAAGGGTGAGTTTGAATCGGGACGCTAATGTGGATATTAATCGCGTTTTTAGTGGCCGTTCAAGAGGCAACTGGCGCTTGAGAGTGAAGTGGGCAGAAGGCTGCGAGCGGCTTGAAGGTTTCTAGAGGTCGAAAGGGGTTGAAAATGCTAGATAGGAGCGAGAGTGAGAGCAGTGGCAGCGGGAGCCGGATAAGGGTGGTGGTAGTAAGTAAAACTCCGCCGAGTGCAGACTCGAGATAAAACGACGGAGGCGGACCTTAATGAAACAGTTCAGACACTTTTTATCGTTTAATTACAACAGCCGTAGCGTTCATTTCCCCTTTACTGTACCAACCCCAATCTCTTTTAACTATTTTTCTTTTGCCCTATTTTACCACCTCTGCACCCCATTGCCAACTCGGTCCTAGGGATATATCCTTAAGAATTTTTGTTCTTACTGCACGCTAGTTACTTTTCTAGATTATCACCATACATGCACAACGATGGCCGCACATTAAAGCGAAAAGGATGCTTGGGATCTTCTACGAGACGTCGTTTCCATTTTGTACCATTTACCACGATTACCAACCTTCGCCGTCCGATTGGTGTGTTCCGTGAAAACTGTGTTACAAAAAAAGGGATTCATCTATTCAACTATTCATATTTTTATGACACTTAGATATTTATCTACCCTTGTCAAACGTTGGCGACGCACGTGACGTAGATAATATAATAGAAATCGAGATAAGACGACATCACCTTTGACCTTTGGTCTGACCCGGTACGTTTGCTTCAGGAGATCGTATTATTTCTGCTGGACTTTTTCACTAGTTACCTCTATGGGGACATTTTGGAAAATGGTTTTCGATCGACCGTAGTTCTGCAACGGAAGGAAAAACCACTAGGCGCCTCTAGTGGAGGGAAAAAATCACCACTAATAGAGGTAACCTCAATATGGTTGGAACCCTTGGGTATCCATTATGACCAACCCTTGACGTGGAGCTCTTAAGGGTTAAGTAATAAGGTCTAAGTGGTAAGGTCTACCGCACTTTGTTCGTTAGTCAAAATTAAAAATAATTACCCTAGGTTCGTCACGAACAATCCCTTAGCAATAGCAACCCTTAGTAAAAGTCCCTAGACTTCCTCTTCACTCGCCACTTGGGTCCCCTTTTACACGGGTTAAGTTTCTACAACCCTCTTCATCCCCTCATCCTCCCTCGACCGTCAAGTTACTCCTAAGCTTTCATTGTTTTTCTGCTGAAAAAAATTCTTTTCGAACCCGTTACCAACCCCTTGGAAATCCTGTTCTGGTTCTGTGTGTCTTTTTACCCTCCCCCCTCCCCAAACTCAATTCTTCTACCACCCTCATAAAAAAACCTTAACACGTAGAAAAGCTTTAGGTTTTATTCATGAACGAAGGGAGTAAAGTCGCGTTTCTCGTCGAATTGTCGTTAAAAGCGCGTAAAAATGTCACCAAACCATAGGGACTTTTATTCCAGTCCATGCATTATTACTGATGATTATTGGAACTCTGGGACCATTTCGAGCGGTCAATATATGTCACCATAATGATTCTTCGGTTAGCTGAAATTTACGACCGTAGGCTGTACACGGGTTCTGCAGATTTTGATGCGTTTAATTACGTGTTAATACCAATGAGGGTTTGGCACTGCATTCTAGAGGTGATGCAATGGCTTGTAGTGTACAAAATTGCATGCAAACAATGTGATATGTACAGTCACTGCATATGTCGAACAATCCATAATGAACCAAACAGATAAATTAACATTTTTTCTATGGTAGGCAACGTGTCAAGGGGTCAGTATTTCCCTTGGCGTGCACCTTTCTGATAATTTTTTTTTATATTCGTAGATTTTTATAATCACAAAATTATATGTAATATTTATTGTGCCATGATAAACAGATAATAAATTTTGCTATACACATTTATATATTTTTGCTATTATTTTTGTTTTTTATTAGGATATTCAGAGGATGTCGGGACGAAACCTAGGGTTTTTCTTGTCACACGTCTAGTTATTTAGCTATTCCTAAGGATATCCTACCTAACCCTTTTAACACATTCTCTTACGCTTTTATGTACTACCCCTTTGAATGTTACGTTCTACCAATCCACCTATATGGCTACCTTATAGCTGAGAGCCAGCCAGTTAATATGGCGAGCATTAATAGAGTTTCCTAATTATTCAGGTAGGAGACATCTTGAAAATCACATTATTACGTTAACCTTCCTGTCTGCCTGGTTGACTGAGTGGACGACGTGTCCCTTCTGTGCGAAGAAGAGACGCCATTTTCTAGTGTGCCGTGTCGCGATATACCTTTAATATTATTATTACTGCGGGAACGTAATTTTACTTGCTTATGAAGCAGGGAGTAAAAGTAGAATCAAAAAAATTAAATAGAAGGCAAAGTCAGTACGGTGAGAAAATATTAAAAGATTTTTATTTAGTCAATTCCGTTGTAATAAAATATAATGAATATATTCTGTAAAAATATTTATAAAATTTATCCATATTTTTTTTAACACTGATTACATGAACAACGTATGATTACAACATATATTGATGGTTTCATGCGATATTTCAAGCACGATATAAAATATACTGGTTATTGAAATTTTTGTGAAATTGCATTGAGTGACGGAGAGATTCAAAGAGAGATAAATTTTCGGCGCAGCTCCGAGAATGAAAATAAAAAAAAAAGATTTTACACCCTGAATATAAAACTGAAACCTGCAAATATCTGTATACACGTGGAATATATTGTTAATAAAAAAACTTTGAAAAGGAAGACAATAACCAAATGTAATAATTCCCTATACTCGACGGTGACGGAAGTGAATGCATTTTGCATCCATCAGTTCTGTCCTATCGCGATTCGTGAACTCATCCAAAACTGCGTAACTATCGAACCATATCCTGGAATACCGTATATCCGGTTGAGTTGATCCTCCGTGAATAGGGTGGTATAACTGAAAAACAACAAAAAATAAAATACCTAGCATACCAATTCGATCGGGTTATTCGATTGACTCATTACAATCACTGCCAGGCAAGTTGAATTATTGTCCAATGAAAAGTCAATTCTGATACCAAACCCTAATCTTGCTTATCCATTGCTCTTATAATAATTTTGGAAATCAGGTACAATCTGAGTTATAATTTCGCATACCTTGTTTTATTTAATAATTTTTTTTTCCTTCGTTACAGTCCTACAGCTACGCGTAAACGCGAACAATAAACGCGAGGGTGCGAGCGTTTAATTTAATTCGTTTCTCTTTTTATTTTGATAGGGTAGTTGAAACAATCATTGTGTCACAAAATCCGTGGTTATAGAACGCCCTCTGAATAAAGGGAGGATATAGAAAAAAAATCTAGGCAATTGCAGGAAAAAAAAATGAAAAAAAAACGGACATCACAGATAATAACTTCCGTCGTACATTCGAGTGAATAATTGTTTGCGGATCTTTTCTTTCGTTTCAACAGACTGGTACATTTTGTAAACTGCCTTGCATGAAAATTGAAATTTAAAACTTTTCACTTCCATCATAATGACATAATCGCTTTATATTTTCCTATAGATAGCATGCACCTTCAAAATATAAAACCGAGTAACATAGAATTTCAATTAGGTGTCTACATTTAACCTAACTATTTTTCAACGCAGCTCTAGAAAAAAATTTAATTGGGGACAGGTTGGTATCCGGGTAGTTGGTCGACCTGTTGTTTGGCTGGTCGATAGGACTGTCACTTCATTTAAATAATGATAATGATATAGAAAAATAAATAAAGGATGCAGTCATCGATCGTTTCTAGCCGATCCAGAACTGACCTTGAGTTAGGTACAGTCGCGTTAAGGGTGCAATGGTAGTGGTGCCTCGTTGTGGTGGTGGTCTCCTGGATGGGATGAGTCTAGGAACCCCGTTTAAGCCCTGGCTCAGGGATCCAGACGTGATAACAGTAACTTCCGCAATTAATGCCCTTACTAACGGCACCGGTACTGTTCAACCCCACGAAACCCCACCCCCTGTACTGGAAACGCTGGAGTTAGACGGTTGAAACGTTAACGAATCTTTAGGGACTTTCTGGTGAACGTAGGATCGCTTTCGTCCCAAACAGGAATTACATTCATAGGTATTCGCCGAAAGCAAGGGTAGTTATAATAAGTGACGTGAGAAGCTTCCATTTTCATCCCTTATGTTGATAATGATCGAATAACACATCCGTGAATGAGCCGGTCAGTTGGGCGCGATAGACTTGTTTTTATAGAGCTGACGGTCCATTTATTATATATTTTCCGATCCAGATGATTCTCCCATATAAGGGTTGTTTCGGTCTTATTCACCCCCTATCTACGATTCAGTTTTGGTAATTTTTGGAAGTTGCTTTTATATATGGTGACGAGGCTGGCTGCCGAGATCGATCAGAAATAAGAGAAACGTAGGTGCAAAACCAATATATCAGTCTCGGAATATTTTTCAGGGTTGCCAACTCCCCTCTCACTCTAGAAATCACCCCCCGTAGTCTGAATCGCGGTTGAGCCCCTAAACCATCCTTGGACACTACAGCAGTCTCACCCTCTTGGCTCCTTTCCTTTCGTACCTCCTTTACCCCTATCTTCCTCCACCTTCGGAGCCAACCGAAACCCACCCCTCTACGACGTAGCTGTTCAACCATCCCCACTTCATACATTCCCTTAGAGAATTCCAAGGAGGATACCGGCCTGCCGGAAACCTCCGAAGAGTAACGTATCGTATCCGATAAATAAATATATCACATCTGCGGAAGCGGACGATACAACCCCTAAATATCTGAGATTGGGAGACTCCGCGGGAATGCGAAAAATAAGTTGATACTTGCCAGCCTCGCTGGACAGAGCTTGACTTTTACCCAAAGTATGAAAATATACCACGTCCGTTCGTTTAAAAAAATTTACTGCCCTACAGAGAAACAAAAGAAAAACGAAATCACCGAGTCGTCAGCGAGAAAATTTTTTAAAATCTATCAGACACCGTTGTCACGGTTAGTTTCGTGATTTTTTTCTCTGAAACAGTATACAGACTTATTTGCTGTGATAGTGGCAGCAGCAGTTTGGAGTTTGAGCTGCGTGGAAGCTGACACGTGGCTCTTGCGAAGCAAGCCTCTCTCGTTGCCTCCCTTCAGATTCATCTCCCATCCTGGTACTGTACTATTCTCGATTTCTGTTTACCAGACCATTTGGGATTGCAATGCAGAGTACCGTGGGATACGATAGAGTTGAATTCGTAATGCCAGATCTCCTAATAGATATTTCTCCAAAATTCCCTAGAAACCAAATGAACCCTTTGTCCATTAAGTGCTTCCACCTTCACGTTCGTCGCTTCATCCATCCGAAATGAGAAGAGGACCAAGGGATGAATTCCGAATAAGCACTTACAATGCAGCATCTGGAGAATGGGTCTAGATTTAATTTTTGCGTTGGTACGACTGACATGTAATCTGCCAAAATGAAGTCGTAACGTTTTTATCCGATCACCGGCAGTCTGCGTCTTCAGCGTCGTGGCATTGGTGACTCTACGGAGACAAGAAACGACATTGGCTATCTTGGGAGTTTGATTTTGGGAGGGTGGTACCAGTGCGAGAATATTGGACAATGAGAAGTGAATACTGTCCTCCGATTACATACGTATCCTACAAAATTGAACCTTTTGTCCCACTTGAATTAGTTCGCTAACAAGGCACCCCTCTTTCACTGTCCACCAATCCTCTTCCTGCACCCCCTTCGCCGTTTTACTAGACAAATCTAACCTTACTCCTCATTTCCCAAACCGAACACGCTGCCATCTAGCGTCATCAGTAACCCTCGCGTGATTTCGACGATTTCGCGAAAAAGACTTCACGTCAGCTCGAATACCGAACCCTCCGCGGTTTTTATATCTGCCAACCATTGAGTTCTGTGGTATATATATGTACCACAGAACTCAATATATATCTATATATAGGTATATATCAAGGGCATTACCTCGAACCTCCGTCTAGGGATCTTTTTTCCATTTCAATTCCCGAATCCGAAAAATTGCCGGATACTCCATATAGTTACTGGATTCTTTGGGATTTCTACTTATGCTGGATTAACGGGGATTGATCGGGTATCTCGGTCTGACTTATGGCTAGGGATAAAAATATCTTCTAACAAGGAAGGTTATCTTGGTGAAACTCCGAAACATAGGATGCTTTTTAAATGCTGCACAGTTATTCAAGATACATAAATATGTAAAAAATCAGTGGCTCATATGAGAATTTGATGAGTCAAAATAGCTTTAAAAATTTTTTTCATTTTCAGTTGTTCAATGTATTTCCTAAACTATGCAGGACAGCAAAAAAAAACTTGGAGTAAACGATAAATTTGTTTTTAAATGGCCTGTCAAAAGCTCTTGTTAGTTTATCCTTATTAACTAAAATACACCACCCACCCTCTTGATCGTTGTATTTTAGAAAAGTTTTTTTTTCCTAACATATTGTAATGTAGATAGTACTTCTTATGCATGGAACATTCTGAATATTATTTGAAATATTGTATGCATTAAATTACGCTTATACTTATTCGTAATATCGATTTTTTTATATGCGGCGGTACCCAGTATCACACGTACAGATAAGTACGCGCTCGTTTTTAAAAAGCACATGAATTTTTTAATTGCACCATTTTATGTTATGCATTGAATTCAATGAAGTACAATGGCTTTTTATACCATGAGCATGTAATTATAGCATCTTTTCTACAGACGTGCCATCGCATTTCGGAATGTACCCCAAATCTAAATTCTACAGCATTTTCGAAAGATAATAGCTTTTTTTTATATAACCCGCTTTTGTGCTAACCATACTTGAACAAATTGATGTAAGGATTGCATTTTAATCATATTATACCGCAAATGAAAATTCACATCGCAGTTGTGTGTTATAACCATATCAGACTAATGTGGAACAAAATTTTTCCACTTTTCGAAGCCATATACGTCAAAGGCCGAATGTTACTTTCGGTATTAAATATGCGGTATCGGTAAAATCTGAACCCGATCTGTAACGACGTTAATAGTGAAATTTATTTTTTATGCCACTTCGCCGGAAACCTATTACTTTTTTTTTATCAACAAGATTCGTTTTTCCGAAACCGATGAATTCTTTTCTCAGGACAGTCTTTTATACAGTATTTTATTATTTTTGCTACATAATTATTTGTTTCCAGTTAAATGCTTCTTTGACTGGCGACAGACTCTAAGGGTTGAGAAAGACAAAGTTTACGATTTCAGCTTTATATAAACCGTCATAAATTTTATTATTTTGATGATTAATCACATTCCCGAATTCCGCCCTGATTTTCTCTATTTTCCACAATTCATAAACGCTTAATATTTATATTATTCATGAAGTAGAATATGTTTCGACGATCGTGCTGTTTGAATATCCCGCTACTGTGAGAACCAGCGACTAGTACGACATCTACGATGAGCTTTACAGGTTAGGTTCTCCACTCCAATGCATTGTATCCGGTAACACTTTCAATTAAAATTCACTTCAACATTATCTGACTTTCGTATGCGTATTGTAGCCAAATAAGCTATAGTAGTATGTATAAAACATTTATCGGATACTGATGGTATATCTATCCACTTTGCAAAAAAATGTTCCGCATGCATTGAACTCGATGAAATAAAAGCAAAACTCCTCTTGGAAGTTTAAAGGTTAATGGATGTCGTTAAATACTTACTGTTTACCATATGTTTATTGGCGCCTCACCATTTGCTTATCACACTTTTTATACTGACAGATTCTTTGCGAGCTATTTCTTTAACCGTTTTATGAAACCCGTTCGGAGTTACTTATATATGTATAAGTTAATACAATTATGCATTAAAGAGCCAAATATGTTCAGTTTAACAAAAGAACGCTCGATTAATTTAATTAAAAGTGTTCAAACGTTCCGCCGTAAAAACTTGACTATTTCAAATATCACGGTTGCTTTTGATGATACGGGAACATTTTTTAAGGAAAACTTGTTCGGTACAGAGGGGGAAATACTCCGAAGGTTTCTTTTTCTTAACGGGTCAACGTATATTCATTACAACGATTTTCATAAAAAAAAAATTCAAGAATGTGCAATGTGTGACCTTGAGCGAAAAAATCAAGTTTGTACCAGGAGAAGATAAATATATGATTCATGTTTCAATGCAAGACATTTATTTCACAAGGTGTTAAAAATGAGCATCATTAACCTCCATAGATGTTTGAAGGCGGCAAACATCAAGAACAGTTACATGATACGCTATTTCAATGAAAATTGAAATTTATTCGTTTACCGTCCTCGAATAGGTATTGAAATTAATGGGGAACATTTTGCAAGTTTCTCGTTCAAGGTCACGTGTAGGTCAACATATTGCACATCGTTGAATTTTTTTTCATGCGCTATAAAACTGTTGTAATGAAAATATGTCGACCCATTAAAAATAAAATCGTCAATGACCTTGAAATCTCGAAAAAAAAAATTTATACTAACCAAAGTATTTGCACCTTTCTACCGAACATACTTTCCCTAAATGTTTTTCCTGTCATCATCAAAGACATTCGATTATTGATTAAGCCAATAACTTCGATCGAATTACCGAGAAAAAAATTTGCTTTCCGAAAAATTGCCTGAATAATTTGCTCCGTAAAAAAATCAAAACGATATCCAGATTGTTTTGTGCATAAGTAGTACTATCCATGTTATAATAGGTTTTGTTCTGGTTATCTGCACTTTCTGCACTTTTCAAAAAGAGAAAATTCTTATTGGATGATATATTGTCCCTTCGAATGTTCATATGGGGCGCTGATTTTTTGCATATGTACGTGTCTTGAATAGCTGTACAACATATTAAAAAACGTCCTATGTTTCGGGGCGTCACTATGATAACCTTCCGTGTACAAATTATTTCATGCTATGGGGGTTTTTTAAAAATTTCTTCTTTCTCTTGTTTTATTTTTCTTTTTTATAAGAGTCCTTTTATCAAATTTTGTTACTTTTATGATGTTCTTTTTTTTAAATGTAGGCCGATACTATTTTGAAAGTGATTGTGTCAGTTATGTTTTTAGCCGTGATCGTTTCGTTGGTCTCGAAATACTTAATTTTAGACGGCATTGCTTACTTCTTGAATTAGGCAAGGTTACGTTTGACAAAGTTCCGGGAAATTTACTAGGAGGTTTCGTAATTTTTGATCTTTGATGCGAATATCTTATTTTTGACGAATCAGTCATATTATTAATATAGTAATGCCAAAAATTGTGTCGTATCTGTCCATTTTGTTGTAGCAATTCGAAAAACAGTATACACTATTTTTAACTGGATGATCAAAAACATTATATCGATTCCTAGGTTGGCCAATTTGTTTGCATTAAGCTTTGCAAATCTATATTAAAACCAAAATAACGCCAATGGGTACTTATCGTGCCAGTCTGCTTTCGCTGATTGCGAAATAAATGTTGTTTCAAATACACATAGATTAGCGTTTTGATTGAAAATATGAAATTTTTCATTTTTACTGAAACGAAAATTCGTTAGAAAAAACTGTCAATAGTTTGAAATTTTTTTTTCTTGTCAACCAACAATACTTTTTATACTTGTTGTGTACGAGTATGTCAAGTTTTCTATAAATTAAATCCCAAATACATTTGTAGCATATATTTGCAGTCGAACTCGTCAAAACGGAAACTTGATAACTGTATTTCGCAGTTTTGTAACATTCCCTAAATCGATTCAGAAATTTGCCTTAACCTGGGATTGAAAAAATTCGGAACTAACCGACCCCTACACCTTTTCAAAACTTTTTTTTCCTCAAGTTTTTCACTTTCTCAGTATCCCGTCTTTGCAGTGCAATACTTTTTTTAACGCGTATCTGATTGGGTATTCGAAAATAGTTTAATAAATTCGCGAGCAAGCTCTAGGTGGTCCCATGACGTTATTTTCCTTTTTTATGCACATGCGCTGTCACTCTTACCAACATGCATATCCATATATGCGCACATATGCATTTCTCCACGTACCATCTCGGATGCACTTCCACCTGCAACCCCGGCAGGTCTTCGGCACTTGGTGTGTCAGGTGCGCATGCGTGGCGACCGAGACAGGACAGGTGCGCGCTGCCAGCTTCGAACCGTTTCAGTTTCGGAAAGCAGCGGCCGGTTAGTCGCTCGCGGAACTTTGGCCGTATCGGAGGTGCACGACGGCATCATTGCGTAACCGCAAGGATCCACTGGGAATTTGGGGTGAACCTTGTGGGTGGAGAGGAGTTGTTTATGATAGTGAAAATAGAAATGCAAGATCCGCATACGGGAACGTGACGCGTGCCGCGGGAAATTTGAAGAAGGACACGGTGCAACGTGACCGGAGCAGATGTGATTTTTTTTAATTTTATAAAATCACCGTTATACATATTGTATATGTACGCGAGAGAACTCGAAATTTCTAAGAAAGTGAAAAACACTGCGAAGATTTGCACCGTGGGAAAGGTGTCAGTCGTGACGTTTGAAACTGAGTAATAATATATTTTTTTTGTAAAAATAAAAAAAATAATCATCGTCTGGATATAATATTTGACTTAATGTTTGCCAGAATGAAGTCATCATCGTCCTCGTACAGATAATAGTTCTTTTTTCTAGTTTCAAGGTAAAATTCGTTTTGTTTTCGTGAACCGAAAAAGTATCTGGTGCAGTGTTGGATATTTCGAATGAAAAGACAATACTACCGTTATTAAAAAAAGTGTTGATTGCTCTATCAAAAATTGTTAGTTTGCTGAAACAATAGTTTTTCATCGTTACCAATACATATCGGGTTTACGAGAACTTCATGTTGTTCGCGAGTGCCGAAAGTTTCTTAATTAACGCGGCAACTTCGAAAGTGTAACAGGAGCGAATGTGTTTGTTCGTCGATATAATTTTTACGTGAGAAAAAAGAAAGAAAGAAATCTTTTTCTCGTTTTTACGCATGTCACCATCGTATTTCTTTTTTATTTTGCGTCAACTCTGAGTCTTCGAACATTTGAATTCGTGTTGACTTACATATCTCAGCTCGTCAGGTCCACGCAACCGCAATTTGTTTACATATTATCATTCGACGGAATTTTCAATTGTTTTCCTTTTTTTTTTTGGTGAAAAAGCGAAAAAATTGATTCATCAGGCAATCTCATAATAAATCGCGAAGAATTCGATAAAATCCCTAGAGAGGATCTGTCAAGGAGGCTGGGAAATAAGTGTAAAAAATATACCCTTCCCCCTAAAAAAAAATAAACAGGATGGATCCTATGGTGATTTTTCTTCTGGTATTAGCAGCCATTGTACGAGCGCCTGAAGTTAATGGTAAGATATATTCTTTTAAGACACTATTAATTTCTTAACATTAAACTTTTTAGCTATTTTTTTCGTTAACCCAATTTCAACTCCAAGACGAAGGTAAAATTCCCTAGCCTTCTCAAATTCTCTATTTTTAGCTCGTAAATTCCAGAAAAGATGGTAAAACATAAATTCAAAGTCAAACGATTCTTAATGACTCAGCGGGGTTAATTGATGGGATCCAATCGAGGATTAATGAATCGAGAAAGTTTCGTTCTTTAGGATTTACGTGTAATCGTAAAAAAAATAAAATAAAACGTAAAACCCCACGCATCCCAAATCGTTTAATAAAATTGTTTTCTCTAGCGAGACTAAAAGTCCCTAGGGAACTTTCACGGTGAAGGTTTCCACACACCCCCCCCCATCTATCCTCTTGTCAGCCCTCTCCATGCTTAATTAACTTTACCTACCTCCTCGGAAACACCCGCACGGCCGGCTCACGATTTCCGGTAACATTTCGAAGTCTCGTTACCTTTACGTAACTTGGCCAGTTAGTTTATATACGCCTCTGGCGATGTGTACTTTGCCAAGTCGTGAGTTACGTACAAAAGCACGAAAGTACCTATACTTCACAATGTAGCACGATAGGAAGTCTCTTTCAGTGCTACACTGCATTTCCGGTTAGACCCTCTAGTGAAAATCCGTGCTACTCACAGAATCATGAGAGCCTTCCACTGTTGCTGTTCTGTTTTCATGCAGTGCCTAAAAGAGCACGTGGAAATATCCCCCAGATAATCACCAAAAAATTACTCTGGATGCATTTTAGAGCAATTGTGTTATTATTTGAGGAATATCTACCTACTTCAATATCTAATTACATATTGAAGCGCGAAGTTGCAATTTCGCAGGACTCTAGTGATTTACAAAATATTTCCTTCATTGAGTAAACTTTCTTGCAGTTCGAATACGTTCTTCAAAATTGTGACTCCAAATTTTCCCCCTTCGAGGGGAACCGCGAATTCATAATCAGATTATCTCCCGAATGATATCTTATTATGAGACATTAATCACAAGAAAACTTCAAACTGACATTAAGAAAAGTTCCAGACACGTAAATAGAAAGGGCAGTAGTCCGTTAACTCGCCAGCCTGTACTTTTGACTTTCCTCGCTCGCATTTACTTAAAACTAAGTTTAATTTATAAAAATCACTAACCAAATGAAATAGAAGAAAATTGTTGTTCGTTAATTGACTCGAGGTGATTCGGGTAATGAAATTTGAACTTAGACAGACACAGGCGGACAGAGACTGACTTACTTTTGTGCTTATGCTTACGCATAAAGAAACTCATTTGTATAATTTATTCTATAGCACAGCACCCCTTCGTTTCAATTCTCAACATTTTATTGGTTATGACGTTGGCCTTCAAAACTATTATCAGATATTAAAAGACCAACTTTAAAAATATTAAGATTTCATAAATAAAATTCAATTTCGTATCAGCGAAAGCAAAGAAAACCAAAAGTATACGCCAACATATCAATAGACTTTAATCTTCCTATATTTCTGGAACCTGTCATTTGTCCGACTTAAAATTTTGTTATGATTAATATTTTATCATGAAGTATCATTTGGCGTACGGTTCGATTCCAAATTCGCAGTCCCCCAAACAGGCGAAAAATCATTATTTTTGGGCGCACTCTATTTGTGAACCTTTGAAATAATACATAGCACTAACGATCTTGTGAATGTACTGAGTATTGCAACGAAAAATCATAAGAATAAGAATAAAGTATTTTCAAAAATTCAAACTTGACAAATTTGTACAAAAGGAATGGAGATTAATATTTCTAGTTTGCAAAAATTCAAAGAGCTCGTGGATCTCTTTGTACGGAGAAGACCTTGAAGAAATCTTTGTGAGATCGAAGAAAAATCGAGTACATCATTGTTGGAACTTCTAGAACGTGTAAGAGTTAGTAATTTTGCGAATTCAGCTGTAAGATACGGGAGGGGGGGTTGACTCGAAAAATCCCAGTAGTAATGGTCGAACAAGGGACAAATGGGGGTTGGAAGGATGTGACGTTTGGAATTTGCTCAGACACACGCTCCTCCATTCCATATAAAAATAAAAGGGTCGACAAGACGTAAGTCATTTGTAAAATTCCGGGTAAATTATTATTACGATTTTTTATAGCGGTCACGACTATGAGTTAAAAAAAATGTTTGGATTTTCACAAATTTGGATGTTCAATCGTAAAATGCAAATTGAAAATATTTGGTGAATAACAGATAAGCCAAAAAAATATATGAGATAAGGAGAAAAAAGTCTCGTAGTCATACCTAATGAACTCCGTCCGAAGTACCTATATATATAAGTGTGTGTGTGTATATATATATATTAGGTATATAGAACGCTTAATCATTTTACTTCAGCGTGGCCAATCTCGAGTCATTAATAATCAACTCGGCAGCCGTTCATCAGTCAAGCCTAGGGAAAAACGAATGAACGGGATAAGAAGGTTGGTGA
>JARQTI010000857.1:286774-310452 GCA_030142655.1 Trachelus tabidus | reverse complement strand
CATTAATAATCAACTCGGCAGCCGTTCATCAGTCAAGCCTAGGGAAAAACGAATGAACGGGATAAGAAGGTTGGTGAATTCTAGGGGAAAAATGAAAATCTAGAGCTCAGAAGAGATCTAACCCAAGAGAATGTGTATATAAAGAATTTGATATTAATGAAAATTTTTCAGAATCATTAACAAAGCTATGTCTGTCCCAAAGGCTAGTATGCATTCGATCATGGGTCTTAGAATTAATCTACAGACATTTAAGACTGATAAGACCGCAAGAGCAATAGATTATGCGAAAATTAATTCAATCTATCTAGTTCCATCGAAGACTATAAACAGTTGATTATCGGGTACATATAAGTTACAGGTTCAACGAGCCGTTTAAAATGTACAGTCCTAGAGAAATTCTTAATTGATTTTTTCTAGTGATTTTATGCAGTCTCTTAGTGACAAATCAGTGACCATCGGACGAGTTGATCAGGCATCGTTTAGTGTCGTCACTGTAGGAAAAACAGTGACGCGCACTGGAATTTCACGCTTATCAATCTTACTTAAGGAACTTTAAATGAAATTAGTTTTTGGCTATCGCTACGTGCTTTTCGAGTTGCGTAACTTTCTCGGCTATTTATCCTTTCTCTCTCTCTCTTTCTGTTCCTCCCTCTCTTCAACCCCCTCTCTCTCTCTCTCTCTCTTTCTCTCTCTCTCTCTCTCTCTCTCTCTCTCTCTCTCTCTCCTTCTTCCTCTCTCTGTCTCTATCTGCATACAATACCACGTACGTATTACGCGGCTCGGTGTGTTACTACGCGAACGCGCAAGTCTCCAGATACTTTTCCCTCTCCGCGAGGCCGCGAGTTATACGTGGAAGCGCGTTTTGCGCCAGACGGAAATAATTACCGCGCAGGTTCGCACGGTAATAACAATTAAGCGCAGACCCACGCATTTGACGCCATCCACCCTGGGAACGTAAGCCAAACGGGAGTCGACTGTCCTCACGTATTGTTTGTACGAAGATTCGATGAAATTTTGGGAGACTGGTCAGGTTTAGAGATCTTCTTTTGTTTCTACGATATCTTATACTATTCTTTTGCTTTTCATCAGAAGCAGGAAACTAACACTTGCTCATTGATCTTTGCGTCGAGACGTATTTTATATTACAATGGAAACTTTGAAGGAAAATCAATTTCATAGGTACACTACACTTTTTCCAAGTCTTATCGGTGACCTCAGCGTATTAGGTCACTTGGCCTCTGACTTATGGCTCTTATGGCTATAGCTGTGTGCTCTGGCTACGTACTTCCGCTACCTACTAGAAATGGTCCTGGGTAGCCGAGGTAAACTTAATCCCACACAGTTTGACTTTAACCCCTTCAGAGTTGAGGTTGCCGAGTAGATTCTGCCCTCTCCCTCTTTAACCACCCCCCTCTCCCCCAGTACTGCACTGTCATAGTATCATTCCCCTCCGCAAGACTTACCCAATCGTAACTGGTCTAACTTAATTTATCCTGACCTATATATATATATATATATATATACATTGCATGAGTTTGCCGCTGAAACTTATTGGAAAATGATGCCAAAGTTTTGCTAATGAATAGTAGTCAAATGGAACATTGAAAGGAAACTGTATCCATCGGTAAATTCGGAACACCCCATTTCTTTTCTTACGCGACAGAGGATCGTAGGGTAAGGCAGACGTTTAAGAAAACAGGAAGCCAGCTAATTACACGAAATTAAGCAGGAGGAGACACCTAAATGGATGTACGTGTGAGAAGGGTGGGAATTGGGATGAACTACCTCTATGCGTATTATATATATGTATATGTACAGTATAAAGGTCCCTAATGTAATTCCCTAATGGGAATAAGGGTTCGATCGAGATACATTGAGAGGGTTGAATTTAGACCTGAGAATGGATTCAAGGAATTGCGCATGGCGTGAGAATTTTTTTCTCAAAAATAACTAACCGGAAAGGGGGGGGGGGTAAAAAATAGAAAAAAGAGACAGGAAGTGGCCGGAAGAGCGTTACCTTTCATCGACAAGTTCTCCCCCCCGCCCCCCCACCGCCCTTCTCCGCCTCATACTCTTTTTCTCTTTCACTCTCGCCTATCTCGACAAGACGCAAAGTTAAAGGAAATCCAAGAGACGTTTGCCTAGCCCTAGGGGGTGGATTCAACCCTCAGTTTGAGAAGCCAGGCACGAACTCAATTCCCAGAACACCCCCAGGCATGCGGCACCCTTCTTCCCATCTCCCCTCCCCCAACATCCTTATACCCTTCTACCTCCCACCCTTCGCCCCTGGTACCAAGAATATCTACGGCCCTGGTCTCTCGCTTCCATCGGCTCAACGTACCTTGAATTAAGCTCATGTAGACAACTCGTTATGTCGTTACGCTTTCAGCCCTGGACGATACTAACCCCCTATATATAGATATACATACTTGAAAATAACTTTTACCGTTTAATCCGAAAGCAAGGAACCGTAAGGTCTTTCTTATCCTTTGATATGAGGTCCAAGGAGGTCGTCCTACATATTACAGGGTTATAACCCCCTGGTACAGGTATTACAGGAAATTGAGTTTAGGTGGATGTTATATACTTAATTAGCAAGAATTAATTCAATCCTCGTACTGATAATACTAATCTCGTAGCATAGCAGTAGTAGTACGGGGGAAGATACTACCAGGTCTTGGTTCGGACCTAATCGGATGCGACGTATAGGACTTGGGTTTTCAACCACTTGGGGAGCCTCGTATCAATAGTAATCGGCACGAATTCGAAATTCCCGCTTTTTTGCTGACATTCACGACTCTCCGATAACGTCAGATTCGCCTAACCCGAGGGTGCTACTACGTAACGAGAAAGTTCTGTGTTCTGGGGTCGGGATAACCGCGTGCTTTGCGCCCCAAAATTGCCTTCCATCCGATAAAAAGCACTTCGCACTTCCGTCCATGTGGATTCCTACCATCGTAGTTTTCGCGACTGTTAACGTTGAATTTCGTACAGCTATAGCGGTGCTTACCGAATCCAATCAATTGCCTGGAATCTTCTCGATATAAAGTGATAGAAAGTCATTTCATTTTGTAATTTGCCTAATACAAATTTTTTAAACAATCAATATCTTTTTTTTCAGTAATTAGTAACTTTTTTGAATATTTTGTATAGGTATACATATTAGGTATAATGCGGTATCAAACTTACAACCTAGAGCTTCTCTTTGTGAACGGAAACGCACTTTTTCGACCCGAAAATCATCGACATCCACTCACCTATGTATATATACATATTTATGCCACTGCTATTCAAAATCTTTCGACCTTATACTTTACAACGCTATAAGTATGCTATATATACCGAAGTATGTACTCTTACCGTGAATGCATATACAAGTTCGTCGACTTGTTCATTACGCACGCTAATGAGGACGAAGCACTCCATTAAGTCAACTATAGGACAACCTAGGAGGTTACTGCTACTAGCGACTATAGCGCCATCTACTATCACTAGTGCTAGTATCAGTAGTGTCAGTATAAGGATACGAAGGAGAAATAGTTTCAGAGAAATTGCGAGTAAGGTTTACGTCTTGCAGTACTGCATTGTATGACTTCAGTTTTTATTTTTTTTCAAAAACGCCCAAGCACACTCGTGTATCAATATTATGTTGCAGGAAAAAATTATATGCGGTTTAGTGCCGGCAATATTGTAATACAAATTACAGAAAATAGTTAACCGCCAATTTACGAGAAAAATTCGACGCCCCGGTTGTCAATGTTCTGTTCGTTTAATTTTTTATTTTATGATCGGCAATTGAAAATTTTTTTCCAAATTTCTTTAGCGTCTATGTCTCGTCGGATCGTTTTATGGATATTTTCGAGGATGTCCTCGGCGAGAATGCCATTCTACAAATCCGTACGAATGACGCGCAAATTGTTTTGACGCGAATCTGCGCCTTGCAATTTCGCGTTTTTCATCACAACGAAATTGTCGCTTTTCGAGAGGATCGTCAAATAGAAATTTTTTTTCCGCACGTATCAAGAATATCCAGTTTGTACGCGACGCGGTATTTCCCGCACTTTAAAACGTATCTTTGTTCGTTTGCGCGTTTTGCTCTTTTATGAATTCCATTTTTATTCGTTCTCCCTCGTACCACCGTTCCTTTCCCCCAATACCAGATCTGCGTAGTATTTCGATTAATCTTAATTAGTGATATGGCACAAAGATGAATCCAGCCCCTCCGTTTCCCACAAAGAAAAATCAATACGTATTTTTTTTTTCCGTTACATTCATTTCCTTTCAGCCCCCCATTTTCGCTAAACGAAAGTATCTCTAGATCTTTCGCTATTCCCTCATTTATCAGACTCTAGTATTAAATTCTTACTCGTTCCATTCGCACTGATGTTTTATACGTTAGGTAAAGTTTAGGGGGTACGAACGGCGGGGAAAAAACGATGGAAACAAGAAAGTAGTAGTTCGTTCCCACGACTACAGCTAATTTAACGGAACCAGCCAAACTTTATCCGTAATCGACCTTTTAACCTCTTTTGGCATTGAACTCAAGTACTTCCGGGCTTTGGTGAATAAGGTCTGCCGATTGAGTCATTTTTAACGTCATTGTCACATTACGATGACGCTATCTTGCTCACTCACTGTGTGTTTTATTCGCAAATCAAATCGATATCTGAAAAATTTATTTTTTTATCTTTCAATTATTTCTTTTATTAATCATCCCTTCCAACCATCATTAAACTCTTTAGGAAGCACGTTTTTCGCAAAAATTGAGGAATCAGGAATAAAAAGCATAACGGATAAAAAGAAACGTAATTGTCGATAATTTATTTCCTGGACTGATGCATGAAAACAGTTGTTAGCTTACGAAAAAAATACTTCTTTTAGGAAAGTATTCACGTTGATTTGTTACTCGGTATATGGATTTGTCTTTGCCATGAATTCTGTTCGTCCTTAAGAGACCCTGTATTATTCAAAGGACATATGTTCGTTTATCGTGCGTCGTTAAGCGCTTAAGTGTATGTCACTGCCCTTTTCCGTCTCTTTTCCTTGTTTCCCCCTTTGCCAGCCAATATTGATCTGTCTAGTTTATATTCGATATCCTTCGCGCAATAATTCCCTAGAGTTCCGTCATACAGAGAACCACTGGAAGACTAAGGCAAAAATCTATTGAAAGATGCAGGACCCTAGTTTGTGTCTATTTATAAGACTCTTTGGAATCTTTTACGAATAAAAAAATCCCAATACTCTCTTAAATTGCCATTAAAGTATAAAGGGAGTTTTAAAATTTGTTTTCCATATACAGAATTTATCCGATATTCATTTTTATATACTCAATTTAATATTTGAAATTGTCAATATACATATATCCGTAGATTTTACTTCTTTTGTATTTTCATTTCGCGTAGATGGACTTTTTGCAGAATTTGGGTTAGGTTCCAGGAAGCTCTCAATTAGACTCAATGTCATAATCACTTTTCAATAGACACGTATCATATACTCACGATGATTGATGACTCAGCTAGTTCGTTAAAACGTATAAATAACGGAATTCACGATTCAATTTGAATTTCGCGCTATTTCGCAGCTGCGTATAAAAGTAACAATATGCCGCACGTATAATTCACATTTTTTTTCACTCCCATCGGAGAGCGCGGCGAATGCAATTTTTCATCGATTCATCTCGACGCCATGGCGGGAACGTTCGCTAAAATGTGCAAAGGGAACGAAGAAGACTGAAAGTAAAATATAAAAATTCTCTTTGAAAGTTTTCCCAATATACTCAGTATCCTTCGTTGCGGATCATTCGTCAAGTCATTTGGATCTATCAGACGAGAGATTCATGTTGAGTACATTGATCAGTGTCAAGCACGTCGTCCCTGTGCACGGGTGCGTGAACCCCAGTGCCACCTAGCGGGAGCTAGTGGGACTACGTTAAAATTGGCGAAATATCATAGCGTGGAAAAAGTTTCTTTCCTCGTTTCGTATCCCGTTAAAAATTGGCAAAGTTTCGGCCATAGCCATGGCTCCTTGACTTTGGCACGGACGAAGAAGTATGGCGGCAGCAGCAGCGAACAGAACGTATTCGAAGGAAATAAGAACGGAACTGTCTTTAATGGAAGTGAAGACCGGAATGAGCATATAGGAAGAAAAGTGTACTCGGGGAAAATAATGGCGTCTAATAAACTGTAAAACAACTGAGATTCTATACGTAGAAACAGGAGGGAATCTTCGGAGTGCAGTGCATCCCAGACACCTAAAATATAGTAGACACTGTATCCGGTCGGCACAGCCATCTCTAGTTTATTTACAAAACTTTGAAGATGCTCGACTTTCCACACAATAACGCTTAGAGAACATCAAGTATACCAGGATTATTCACGAAAAGCGTTACCACCTGAAGATGGTTCTATCGTAGAAATCAAATGGAGAAGCTAACTTCGGGTGAGTCACGTTTCTCGTGAATTATCCTATATACATGTATGACGAATATTAGAGTTCACCATGAAATTATTAATATACCCACGAGAGAGAAATATGAAGATCGTTAAGATCCTGGCGTGAAGTTTGTTTCAATTTTGATATATAATGATACTATCGGAATATATCGTATAGTGTAAATAGGTGCATAAAATATAATGCAGCTAAGCAGACGTGTACCGGCACAGCATAATCCCAGGTACTGTATACACATAAAGGCGGGCTTTTCACGAGCGACAAAACACCAGGAACGTTCCCACGTCCGGCCTGCAACTGCGTGCACCAACAGCAACGACGACGACAGTTTGTCCTACCTGATGGAATACTCTCTTGCTTCTGTTGTACATACGGCTATACGTATAGATATAGGCTTGTAGATATATGTGCGCATAAGTACATGCTCTCTGGAGCGTGCTTCCTTCTCGTGGGTCTCGGTTCTCAGCCGTACTGAAACCCAAGGAAAGTCATTATGATGGCAGGAAAGCAGGCGTGTCATGACCTTGCACCGTGAACAGAAAGACGGGATAGACACATGGTGGCCATGAAGAAACTGGGGGAGGCGGAAATTAGGATTCTAATGGGGGTCCTTATGGCGGACAGGCACACGTAAATTATAAGGGCCTTATGGGTCAGGACGAGACTCTGGGGTAGTGCGGTATATCATTGTCTATGCAGACGGACTAATTTGTTGGAAGCCTTTAGTATGGGGAATGACTTGATCTTGGTGATTGACTGCAGGTTGTTGAGGTTTTAATTTTTTCGTTTATATCACTTGTTTTAATTTCATAAGCAGTTTTTCTGAGTATTGTACATTTTAGGTATCTGAGATTTCTGGGCGATTCTTGTCCAGGGATTTTGCTGATTTTTATCTTCCGTATCTTATTGTTCTGGTTACGTTTGTAGTGCCTGGGGTTTCACGAGGGATCAGTGCCCCATTCCAATAATCTAATCTCTCGTCCTATTGGTCTCGTGGGAATCCTTTATTATACGTAATACTGTGGTATTTATTTATGTATAGACTTGAAGTAATTATAACCTTGTTTTATTGATTTCTATCACGAGCACAGTGATATATATCCGTGAAATATATTCGTGCAAGATGACGAAGCGCCAAATAATGCAAGTTTTTGTCACAGGTGTGGGTAAGGAAGAAAACAGCCTTTGTAATTTCATTGTCCAGAGAATTTTTTTCGGGTTAAAATATAAAATCCTCGTCGATTTCTCTCGCTCATCCCACTCACTTTCCTCTCATCTGTCTCTCTATGCTTCTCCTCTCCTCGTTCTTCGATCCATGAATTGAATAGCTGAAAATGAAGAAAGTTGATCCCCGTGCAGAAGCGAAGTCCCATTCATAAAAGAAGGGAGGGGCACCTGACATTGTCTCTCAACAGCGTAACGCGCAAAATCAGCGCCTCAGCACTTACCGCAGTGACTCGTACCAACCTAACTAGGTATCAAGGAGCCATCGTTTCCCGTCCCATTGGTGCCAAGCTAAAGCTGCCACCCCAGCTCGTTTGGGGAAAACTCCCTAATACTCGACGGGAACTTCTGGTATCGCGAAACGCGAGCATTAATGATCCCCATTTAATTAATTCCTCGCTTGAGTACCATTCAGACGTCAAACAATACGTCGAGACGAGTCTGCAGGGATTGGTCCAGGGTTCGGTCAGATCTCTGAGGTTCGGTCGGAAGTGGGTTCTTGGGGGTTTTTTTTTTCGGGCGCAGTAAAACAAGAGAAAAATTGTGACACCAGTGGATTTGGCAATGACGAAGTGTGGGTGAATTGTTACGTAGGAATTTTGATTCTTCCTTTTTTCTTGCAAAATTTTCCAACGGCTGAGGTGGATAATATTTTTTGTAACAAAGGTCCATTGTCTGATGCTATTTTTTAAAGCAGCGGAAACGTCCCCGTGATTTTTATGGCGCAAAATACGGAATTGTTTTATTTCTTATACAATGGCATACCGCGGTCACCAAATGCAGCTGCGATATGACAATCAATATTTTACCAACTGCATCGCATGTGCCACCACATTAACTGCTGCACTCGAGCATGAAACCTTTTAAGAGCGTCTTGTGCATCGCGTGCACCAACGCCACTGTATAGGCCATCGCTGGCCAAAGTTTTTATACTTTCTTTTTTTTACCACGGACCCCTTTTCGCTTTCTTTAGGCTCGTCCAATAAATTCACCAAAATTCCAGGCCGATGTTAAGGAAATGAATTTTTCTTCTGCAAGAAACAGCGATTTGTTCGTAACATTACATAAATCAAATAAAAATTAAGAACAATATTCGAAGTAATCCTTCGCCTCTTTTACGACCTCAACAGTCAGAAAATGTTCCTATAGCAAATCAATCTCTCATTTTTGAAGGTCTATATTTTTACTATCATTCTTCTCCCTTATGCACAATTTGTCAGGCGAAGTCGACAAAAGAGGCAGACTTAAAAAAGAAGAGATAAAAGAAAAGTAAACTTAGTAGAAAAAAACCGGAAAAATGATTATCTTTACGGTTCTTATATTCGTGGCAGTCGAGTCTAGCTAAATTGTGATGGCGCGCTGAAATGTCGGAAAAAGTATAATTAATAAAAAAAGCAAAAAGACACAAATCGTTAATCTAAGATTCGCAAAGACGAGTCGTGCGTCGGGACGTATCCCTTTTCTTGTTTTCGGAACGTCAACCACCGTAACCACTTCCCTGCAGGTTTAAATTTCTTTTCAATATTCTTTTCATTATTCCTTTCGACAAACCAAACCACACCCCTTCAACGATATCCGTCAGTCATTACCTGGAGTCTCGCTTCTACTCGTATCGATTCCTGCCTTTTTCTTACTAGGCTTCGCTTCCTCTTTTCTTAGTCACTCATTCCGCCTATTTTGTATTTCACTTGGCTGCACATTTTACATGGCACTTCCCATCTACCGATAAAGTCGTCACTTTGCCTTTTTTATTTAAGCGTTAATTGAATTTTTTTGTTTTTGATTGAAACAATTTTCAACGAGACTCAGTCAGCTTGTGCTGTATGCAAAACCATTTATTTAATAACGGTTCGTTCGAATTTCTGTATTTTACTTAAGGATAGCATGATAAATACTAATAAGTATATACTATATTACTGCTGCATCAATCGTTTAATCATTCGATGAAATTGGAAGAGTTTTTATTATATATCTGTCCGGTGTACATATATATTTTTCTATTTCTATATACGAATTTATTAGTAAATCTATATTGTACATTTACACTATTAGACCCCTTTCTCCCATGCTTTCACCCTCTCGATTTATCAAGGCTCCACTTAATTTATCCTTTTACCGTCTGGGGTCCCTAGTCTCACCGGAGCAATCTAATTTTTACACTTCGTTCGACTTCACAGCCACGATCCATCTCGGGTCCTCGATGTCGACGTCTCTACTTCCTCTTTGGTACTTTCTTTCTTTCTTCCATTCTTTTTACTTTTTAACCTCTTTTACCGCGTTTCACTTTTTTTCAGCGTTTCCTCTTTTCTTTCCTTTAACCCCTCTTTGATACATTTCACTGGCTCCTACGAATCCACCTTGACTTAAAGAATAAACGATCGCTTTTGATTCTCTTGAAAATTTGAGTAATGTTACACCCACTTGGCGGCGCACCAATGGCCTTTCTCGTTAAGGGTCAAGAGTCAAACAATATTATCCGTTTTGGACGTAGTCGCAGATTAAATTATGAATAATTAAAGATCAAGCGACAGAGTCTTAGAAGCATGGTGTCTGCGTAGTTAGATCTATATACACAAAGATGTTTTTTTTTAAACTGAAAGACAATGAAGAGAGACAAAATTATTGATTCATGAAGCAAAAGGATTTACTTTCTGTCACCTCCTTCAGAATCCGTAAAAGGACCTCGTCTTCGTGTCAAAGGGTGGGCCCTACTCCCTTAAAAATTAAATTCGCAAGTTACTACGACAGGTATGGTGGTAACGTTATACAGTATAAACTGTCATCAGGCGTTTCGGCTGAGGGGCGGGAGTAAGGCGGGGAAGAGAGTTGAGTTCAGGAGTGTCGACTACTCTATTAAATCAGGAAGTGTCAGCGAGCGACACAAGCGAACGTCATTTCCTCCCCGTTCAATTCTCGTACAGATATAAAGACACTTCAAGACACCCCTTGCTGAGACTTCGCCAACTCGGGCTCCGATATGACCTACAGAAAATTCGGCAGGATGGAAATGAGCTACCGACTGAGTTAGATCTGTCTTGAGTGAGTGATATTAATTTAGGTCTTTTCTCATATCGGATATGTATCACGAGGTACGCGAAGTAGCCAACAAATATCTTGGCCGCCCCCCAACGTCCGGAAATACCTTTATACATAACTTTGTTGGGCAGCATATACGGAGTCCCACGTATGATGCCATTGGAATTCCTTTTCACGGACAATTTTCCGAACCTTCCAGCTGCTCGGTCTCAGCTGACTGATCAAGATAGAGGGGGATGTGAGAGTGACAGAGAGAGGGAGGTGGGTTGCGGGGGGGGGGCGAGAAGGGGAGAGAGAGAGAGAGAGAGAGAGAGAGAGAGAGAGAGAGAGAGAGAGAGAGAGAGAGAGAGAGAGAGAGAGAGAGAGAAGGGGGAGAAATAAATTTTATTCGATCATGGAAATAAATTTCGATGAACCGGAAAGACATTAGACACAGAATACAAGAACGTTTGACATAAGGATCTTGTACAGTGTTGTTCACGAAAAACGTAACGCCTGAAGTTACCTCGTTAATTTGATTTCTACGATATTGTCAGTTTCAAGCGGTTTTGGGAATATTCTATTGCTATTTCGGATAAGCATTCCATTGGCAGACCATTTGTAGATTCTAAAGATCATAACGTAACTTCAGTACCTTTTTTATTTGGATTCTATGCAAATACGGTTATATAACCGTAATGTAATGTTGATAATATTTAAAGTAACGCGTTAGAGTAGCCAGTTTAATTGTACCAATTCAGTTTTATTATACCACTATGATTTTAGAACTTGAGTAATTAGTTTCAAGGTATTTAAAAAGCTCAGTGTTGCTGGTACGTTGTCCTAAGAGACTTTTAATATAGGGTGATTGACTAAAAGTATTACTTTGATATACAGGGTGGAGCGAAAATGATATTACAACCGAGAAGGTGGTGATTCCTCGGGGAAAAGTAAATCGAAATTGTAGAACAAATTTTTTTTCTATGGGGCTTCATTTTCAAGACTTTAGAAATTTATCGGGTACACGTGCACTTCACTGATTCGACTTAAGGGATCTCGCTAGAGGCATTATTTCTTTTTCATGTTTGTATACGATGTTAGGACTTAAGGTGGTTTAAGGCTACGTTAAAAACTGTTAACATGTCTCTGATTTGACCAGCACAATTTTTTAATGGAAAAACGAGATCGGCATTTTCAACAAGACGTAAATTAATAAAATACAGTGTTTTTCGAGGTTGAAATATCGGTTGAATTATTTTAAGCCACCTTAAATCGTAACATTGTATATAAATATGGAGGAAAATAGCGCCCCTAGCGACAACCGTTGAATCTAGTGTCAGTCAAGTACACGTAAAGTCGATGTATTTTTAAAGTCGATTTTTTCAAAACTGGTGTCTCGTAAACAAAAAAATTATTCCGCAATTTCGATTTATTTTCCATGTGGAATCACCTCCTTTTCGGTTGTACGATTATTTCCGCGCCACCCTGTATACGTTTCACCTTAAACAGAATTCAAAAGTTCATCGTCGTAACAGAATTGATATTGACTGTAGTTAAAGTGCGACATATGCCGATTATACGTTCCACACACTTCATTGTCGTTTATAAGATATTTTCGTTTGTAATTTTGCAATGTGAAAATGTTTCAAACATTTCAGCGAAGTCGCAGAGCCACTATAAATTGTTATGCCCCTGCGAACGGCTTGTTCTAATCGCGTCTCACTTTTTTGCTTTCTGTCATACGTATATTGCAATATCGCAAAGTGCAGCTTTTTCCAACATCGCATATATCTCAGTGAAGTTGCAAGTGTGTTGCGATGGATATACTAAGTTTCAAAAGAAATATTATCTAAGTCAAGATATCTAAAGATTACATGATGACATGCGATAATAAGTGTATAATAGTATTATCAAGGTGGTCAAGTCGCCTAAAAATGGTTTTACAATAGGGCGTAACAAGTCCAAAAGTAGCAGAAAAGCCAGTACCTAAAAGACTCAAAGCGATGCAGTGGGGCAATGCGATCATCAGATGATCCGCGCATGGTGGAAAATCCTGTCTAAGATGTTAACCAGAGCAAGCAACTCTGGTCCGTCGGAGACTAGGTTCTCAGGTATTTGATAAATAGTTGAGTCTAAAAAAAATAGAGTCAGAGAAAGATCTGGAGTCATCGGATGGGCTCCAAACAATATAATCGCATAGTGACTGGTATAAGGAACATAATAATCTAAAAAATTTTTTAATGAAACTTTTTGTTATATTTTTACTAGAGAGCAAATAAATTTTTTAATTAATTCACAATTCATCATTAAAAATGTTGGACTCAAGGCGCAAGCTAGTATTTGTATCCGCACTCCTAGAAATTACCAACAGCTTCTCTAACGTTTGAGACTAATGTCGAAATACTTGTCAGATTATTATGATCCAGTCTAATAGTACCGTCTCTATAGCGTCTCTTCACAGCACAGTAAACAAAGGATATTGGCATACGAATCTCGATGCGTAACAGTTCTCAATGTAGGTTTCCAGGTAGACAGACGTATGTATTATTTGTGTAATATTTAGATCGTACCAGCTCACGCGATATTGCAAGGCTGCGTGTCATTTATGAGTGCTCGTGTAATACTTGCATTGGCAACATATGAGATCATGTAAGTAAAAATACGATCAAATTCAAGAAAGTTCAGTACACACGATGTCCCGTTCATTGCGACACGAGTTCAATTTAAAATAAACGCTGCATTTATAAGCGGCATATTGAGATCAAGATCCAGCTCAAACATAAATTTTCTCAGAGTTTGCATCATGTATTGCTATGAATAGTCTCGCAATTTTTCGAATATTTTTTTTTTTCATTCGCTCATAATCATGGCTGTCTATTTGGGTTATTCAACAAAATTTGTATCAGTCGACCAAATAAAATCTTCACTTTACGAGCATATCCACTCGTCCTTCTGCGTGCGACCCACTGATATTCAATGTAGATACGCGGGTGGCACTCGAGACTTTCCTCTGCAGTTTTGCCAGAGTCTAATGAAATTCTCGCGGTCGATGCGATAATTAGAGTTACTCTCTCGTCACGTCCTAAAATCCTTGAATATTCATGATTTGCGTCCTTCTGGTATCTACTGGTCTCCCTACGCCGTTCCTTTTGTAGAACCATTCCGCTACTCGTTACCCATTTGGTCGCCTTATCTTTCTTCGTCCTCAGTCCTAAAATCTACTCTTCGCAAACTTTACTTTAGTAACAGTTTCTCATTCATTGGTTGCAGCTGATTAGGTTGAATGGCAGGCTTAATTAGAAATGCAGTTTTTCGGCTGCTTTAGGCTTGACTAGAATTACGATGACCATTTTTTTTAATAAAGAAAGAGAGAGGGACGTGAGAGGAAAAAGACTCAATAAACTTTCTACGTGCCAAAAGTATCAAGTTGAAATCTTATTCAACTTTCTTATACGAAACTAGGGCTCGTTTCGCTATAGTTTCTCAGATTCGGAAAGTGGTATTGGTCGTGGAAAACAGAAAAGCTTTGGAAATGATATACAGCTAGTGGTACCAGTCAGCCAGCAAGACTTCTATCTAAGAACGGTTATTCTTTATTTGCGAGCATTGGGTATATGTATATACTTCGGAGTGGTCTTTGCTCGGAAAAGCCGTGTGTGCTCATTGCCGTGAGATTTAATAAAGGCGATAAAAATAATATCTTTTTGAAATCATTTCTTATCTATGATATTGCAATAACGATTGCGCAAAGGTTGTGAGGCGAGTTAAAAAAATTTCATATATTTTCATATATCAAATAACTGACCGTCCCCGAGTGGGTCGTATATATATTTTTTAAAAATTTTCAATGACAAATTTTAAAATTTAAAAACTCTGAGCTTAAAGAATAAGTAAAAATAATTTGAATTACGAAAAACGCCAAAACTAAAGAAAATGGGAAAAGTGGACAAAATGAAAATAAACGCGAAGAAAAAAGAGCAGCAAACGAGCCTCACGATATTAACCCATTTGGAAGCGGCAATCGAGACAATTTATTGGCCACTCGCACTGTATCACTTTTATCGTGTGGCGGCTCTGCCCGGCGCCATTAATTATTTATATACGCCGCCACCAACAGCAGCATCAGTAGGATCCACCAATAGGATCCGTAGCACTAGTGACAGCATCACGGTTTCTACGAAGGCACCCAAGCACCCTTGAAACCCACCTTACGTACAGGTCTTCTTCACGTAACCTAACTTTTCCGTAAAATCTTTTGGTACTTATCTAGAATTACAGCAGAAAGGTCATTGTTACAGCGATTGTTAGATTTTAAGGTTTTTTTATTTATTTTATTATTTTTCCACAAAGATTGGTTTTTCATCTTCGACAACTTTCCTTTGTCTGATTTTGTTATTTCGCATATAACTGTGTGAACTCGTCTCTGGAGCTTATGCAGCCTATTTTCTTTGTTTACTAATTGGATGCTTTATCGATATAAGTTTTAAAGGAAGTAGCATTTTAAAAAATAAATTTAAATGCAACTTTAAGGTAGATTATTCGAAACACTGATTTCGATGATTTATTTCGAAACTTGATGGCGTTTCAGGGCTCATACTATTTATGCAAAACTTGAGCAAGTTAAGTTGTCCAATCAATAAATTGTTGAGTTACGTTTCTTTGTGTTCAAAAATAGGGACAAACGCTGGTGTACGTTTAATTTTTTTACTTGGGAATAGATTCACTGTCTGACGTGACACTCAGAAGTTGGGGTCTGAAAAGTTTTCGAAATGGACCTGTATCCGTTGGGAGGTGCCTCTTTAGAAAATTACACAGTCCAACAGAAACTTATATATATAATATATATATGTAGATAGACTTTTCGAAAAGTTTCAACATTGCAGTCAATTTCCATTTTACCGGAGAAACATAAATTTTAAGTTAAATGGAGTCTCCGTGGATTTTTCCTGTAAAGCTCTTCAAAGGGTCCGGCCCGTTTGGTGTTTATTTTCAAGCAAGATGCCAAAATTTAAGAACAAATTCATGTATATATATATATATAATAGGTTTCATTTTATACGTGCAAGGTTTGTTGTACATTCACCCAACGAGTTTCCAGTAAAAGTCCTATTTTAAAAAAGTCGGTGACGTATGGTAGGAACATTTTGATAGGGCTTGGCACACGTCCGACCTCATTTATTTTTTTGCTTGTGTTGGGAATCAATCTTGTTTTTTTTTTCTTTCATGATTCGACCATCGTTTCAATGAACAAAAAGAAGCTTTTATTGCCGTTCGTTGCTGCACGTTTCCATAAACCAGGCAATTTTCAGTCGATTTTTTTTCCCTGCAAAATTCGCACTTAAAGCAGCTCTGTTTGAAAGTACGAGAAATGGTAAAAAGACAAATCGTTTATACCGTCAGCGGATTCCATGCTTTTTTGACCTAATTCCACAAAGTTGAATGTCCTATAATTGTCACGTCACGCCGTACATTTTTCAAGAGTCCACTGTATACGTATTTCTCCAAGAGTCTCGCTGTATGCAATTTTAAATCATCTAATTTCAAAGGGCCTCTTACAACTCCGACCCTCACTCCAGTAGCATTCACCTTTGACCTCGTTTCCCTGCATAAAAATGCATCCCCCTCTTCCAACCTGTGCGAATATACCGAATACTCATTTTTACATCGCGTCAGATTCGCAGCATTTTTTATTGCTAGATTCTAGACCGTGCAATTTTTTGGGGGATTTTGTATATAATTCTGTACTTCCATCAACATGTATTTCGTACAAGACAAGTTTGATTTTCTGGACTTTCGTGTTTTTATCTTCAAAGAAAAAAGTAAATAAGAATCTGTACTATCCGTGGAAATGTTGAATGCGTCCCAAGGTACCTTAAGCCGCTATTTTTGTATCTCGCTGGAATATTGGCTTGTCGCCATAATGCCGTAAATACGAAACTGTGCCTACCGGATCCCCGCGTAATACGCATGTGCGAAAGACGACTTTGACTATTTCGTCGCTCGACAAAGCCATGTAGCCCATTTTCGAAATTTTAAGCTTCCAACAGAGAAGACCTGGACTCCAGAACTCTTAGGTTCTAAGTCTTCGAGTTTCCTAGATTCTACTGGAGGATTGCTCATGCGATTACCGATTTGGTATATACGTGTGATGGGATTACATCATGGCTTATTTCCAAATATTCTTAGTCGCAAGCAAACTTACTTGGCGACACGATTTCGCGACTGACACCGGATATAAGAGTTTGAAAAATATTCTACGAGCAATACGGTAGGATATCGTATATATGGACACGGTGAAAGAAAAATACTGGATAGTTCACAGTTGATAAACACTCAAGTATAATATTTCCTTGGTATTACATAAAAGAAACTTTACTTAAAGTTGCACTGAACCAAATCAGGATTTAGTTTGTATGTCGTATGCAGGCAATAGCTGATATTCGATTGAAATTTTCTCAGATGGAAGAAACAAATTTTGTCGTGGATGCCAACTGTCAGGTTATTAGGTCATAAGATAGAATTTTTACTTAAAACCTACAGTATTTTCGAAAAATAATTATCTTTGCCAAAGTGCATTGCGTTTTTTTTTCGATATTGGTCTTCTCACTGTTATGAGTATAGTGTGTTATATTTTGCACAGTTTTTGATCTAGGGACAAAAGTCGTACCAACCTATGTTAAATTTAATGGTAGATTATTATGGCTGCCGGAACGAATGATGTCTTGTTTGGTCTAAGAGTAATAAGTCAATTCCAAGGTGAAGCACTGGTATCTTTTACACCGAGTAATTGTCTCTCGTAATGCATATCCGAGGCAGATGGTTCGAGTTTTCCGGCGCGATAACGTAACGCGTAATGAATATTGCATTTTGGCGGGTTTCCAAAATTCTCGTGAAACTGGAATAATCGTATTTCCGGCGTGATTCTTCCAAGCAGAGGCGTCTGGTTCTGGTGAGAATTGGCTATAATAAAAGAAAGGAAGAATAAAGAAAGCGTTAAGCGTAATGATAAAATTACGTCGTAGCTGTGTCATTTCGAAAAATGATAAAGAAATAATTACTCACCCTGTCCGTGGCGATTGCACACGAAGAAAAATTAAAAATTGAATGTAAAAATGAAAAACTAAATTTTACCATTTATCGGTGACGGAGTATACAGTAGGGCGGCATTGTAATTGCGCAGTATCGATGTACTGGGTGATCGATACCAATTTATTAAGTTGAAGTCCTGATTTATTTTTTATATAGTTTTTAAATTTTTGCCCTTATCCCTTTTTCCTTTCCTTCTATTCACGTTTTATTTGAAATTCTTTTTTCACTACCTTCCCTGTCCCCCTCAACCCTTTTAACGCAACTTTACTTACACATGCGTTTGGCAGGGATTGGCCATGCGCCAGGTATCGCACAGTGTCCGTGAGTCTGCCAGCTAATGGTGACTGGTGCATCTACATTTATTGCGAACATGAAAATAGCGTTCTGCGAACTGCACTGGCAGATTGTAAAACGACAAGAATCTGCATTAGATCGTCGTACGAATTTTTGGAGGATTTCGTGATTTCGCACACGAACGATTTCGCTTTATTCGCAAGCGGCACTGGCTAATGGCTATTTTTGGCGCCATCCTACGCTCATACATAAAATTGTCTGACAAACAGTCAGCGGAGTTTACAATATCACCGGCACATATTTATTTTTGAATTTGAATCAAGACGGATTTGTTTTTTTTTATTGAAAATCGAGAGTCAAGGATGAACTATTTCTATAAATCTTTCGGTTGTTCATTCATCCATGATACGTCATATATGCACACACAACATTTTGACCATGACAGTTTTTCATAATCGTAATAACCTATTTCACAAACTTTTATATATTTTTTTCAAAATGAAAAATCACTTTTTTTTTACAAATTCATGTAGTTACACAAATTATTTAGCCCACGAGTACTTGGACGTTACGACGTGCACACGTGCCCACTGGTGTGAACGTTCTTTGTCATCCTGTCCTCGGCTTGATTTATTCTGCAATTTTTGTTCTTCCCTTTTTTAAAATCTTACACGCGTTTCCGGTTCCCACGGTCGATCGCCTTCGAAGAAGGTGTTCCGTACGGTTTCCCTTTGCAGTCTGGGACCAGTTCGCGGTGAGGCTGTAACACATCGTATATACAAGGGAGTATCGTGCGGAAGAAATATGATATATCGGCAGAAGCACACAAGCTGAAAACGTATACGTTCGAGGGAGTTTTCCCATATTTCTTGTAACGCCATTTTTGCTTGCGAGTCCCGCAGCCGAGGTAGCAACCAGCTCAATTACGTCATATCCGTAAACGAAGCAGGATGTCCCGTTGAAGGGATACGAGGGAATATGTAAAAGAAAAAAAATGTACGTAAGAAAAATTACATTCAAAATTCTTTACATCATTTTTCGCCCTACTCGTACGACTCGAATAAATATTATTAAAAAAGTATGTCACGCAATATGTTTCGCGAAATAGTCTTTTCATAATTTTATCCGTAGCTTTTTCAGCGTTCCTTCTCGCCTTCAATACTTTACTCGCTCTTGACATTACAAGACAAAGGAATGTCACAATAAGCCAATTCATTGATCCTTTAGGTATCCAATCTATGAATTCCTACGTAGATGCATTTTCTGCAGCAGGATCCCTTTCAGTTTATATTTCACAAACTTTTTGCAGTATCAAATGATTTTCTCTCGTAGTCGTCTCAAATGTCCTTGTAAGGTTATACATTGAAGAGAAATAGAAACCTCGTGGAAGAATTGTGCAACGTGGACAATCTTTATGTATGTGGATATAGTAGACTAAAATTTTCTGGGCACTTTTCGTCTCTTTGCACGCAACCTGCTTTGTATGCACGTTGTAATATAATTTTAGAACTTCGCAATATTTCTTTGTCTATTCAAGATCTTTTAGCTGCGCTTCAATTTTGTCTTTACCGGGTTACGAAATAATTCTGGTACGTTAAATTTTATTTCAGTTTAACTTTGCACGCGTTTAGTTGCTGTTCGCATACAGCACTTGAAAGCGCATCGTGCTTTGGTGATGGAATTGAATTTATCTATTAATTGGCATATACTGTAAACAACTGTAATCCGCAATTGAACGAAATTAATAGGACGGTATTGTGCAGGTAAGTACGATATGTCGAAATTAATTGCATCGCTATGCTTGCAATATGCAACACTGTGCATTTACGGCGATCTAATTTGCTGAACATAACTGCTTTGACAGGAGATAGAGTTTATTGAAATAAGGACATGTCAGTACTGACTGTTGTGATTTAATTAAGGATATTTGATAGGTTTTCAATTATACTAATAAGTGGCACGAGGTAATTATGATTGCTTGAATGCTCTTTTCTTTTACTGAAGCACGTGTTAAGTATTTTGAAATTTTTTGGCACTAGTATCGGGACTGTATGTAATCCTGATACATATAGGTGCATTTGTAAAGGATGGTTCAATGTTAAATTTGTTTGCTTGCCAAAAGAACGTTGACCTCGGTTTGCTTAGAAAATTGTATGGGTCGAAACGTAATAAAATTGAAATAATCGGAGATAATGCATTTGAGACACAAGAACAATATTTGGGAAAATTCGCGTGTTTGTGTAAAATGTAATTTTGGAAATTTCACCACGAGAAGCTCTGTTCAAAATACCATCTCGGACCCATGGGAAGTGTTATTGAGGCCGTCGTGAAATTCCGCGCGCTTTCTCGAACGCGATGGGTGCATAGGAATTCTAAGAGTGAAGAGGCACGGTAGAATTCTAAGAGTGCATCCGAAATACCTGCCAGTCGGCCAATGAATAGTCCAAGGGTGAATTTGTTTATTTGCCAGAGGTGCAACGACACGAGATTCTCGTCGGAGGAAATAACCTAACCCAATCTCACCTAACCCGACCTAACCCTAAAATAAGATATGCGGCACGCGCCTGACTCTCCCTCTATTATTAGCAGACACGAATTGGCCGGTTTCTATGTGCCTGTTATTATTATAATTACTCGCGCTTTTAAAGCGTGCCGTATGCCTGTAGGTAGAAACGTATACACGAAACGAGATCGTGCGAAAAATTCCCTGGACAGTCGTCGCAAAAAATAACAAGTTAAAAAGTACAGTAAACAAGAGAAAAAAGTTCTCACGCTTCGTACCGGCGAAATTCTTCTCGTGCCACGTACACTGAGAACAGTGCCGGGGATCCTCTATCCTTGCTAGTGACTAAATATAAAATTACCTAGGCGACTTACCTTCTAGTGACTCTTTTTTTCAGTTGATTCAGAAACGAACAAAAGTAAATACCCTAACGGCTATTCTGGTCCGGTCTTTTTCTTTTATTTTTGACGATTGTTCCGAAAGTTTGTATATTCAGAAGTTGGTATGCCTGCTCTCGAACCAATAACGTCCATTTTACCAAGCTGATATAATTGTCGTTGAAATGGAGCGAATAGCCAATGCACAGAAATGACAATTCCTTGAAATGGCCATTTCCGCCTTGTTTTGATTTCCGATTCTAATTGAACGCTCAACCTATTTTCCCCGACATTCTCCCACCAGGAAGCAACCCCCGCGTATCTACGACCTGCTACATGACCCTACAATGTAGGAGCAGGAGTTCAATTAGTCGAGCATTGTCCAGGTTACGTTAGTTATTAGCCGTTAACGGGATGAAGCTTTCGAAAATACTGGTTCGTTCGAGGAAATCACGATATTATAACTAACTAGGTCATGAAATTCCCTAGGGAATTTCACATACCGATTCTGTAACTAGGATCCATCCGAATTGGGAGCACTGGCGAGTATTCTGTCTTGTAGTATACAATTTCACGTGGTTATATTTGTAGGTACTAAAAAAAGCTCTTATTGAACTTTCATATCAATTTTTTTCTTTTTCATTTTTTTCTTATCAATAATATGATAATTTACAATCCAAGAGAAGTAAAGGAAAAAAAACAAAGTTATGACTCATTCTAATTTCGACTCGTGCGAGAAGCTCATTTTTTGAAGCTTTGACATACTCTTTGTTCTGGATACGTCTGATGTTTTTGTAGATCCCATGAATTCGAAAATATCTGGTTTCTTCTCGCGTCCTTCTCTAATGTCCTTCATGCCCTTCTCACATTTTCCGCCATCCTGTATCCAACACATGTTTATGTCCTTTTACTACTCTACCCTACATTCTCATCCGGAAGCTCATCTTGCTCTCTAACTAATTCTAGAATCCGCTTCTGGATTTCCGAGCTCGTCGGATAATCCTTACGGGCACCGGTTGACGAAGGACCCTCCTTCCCATTAACGCTCACGTTACGTTACTGCTCTTGCGCTAAAGGGATTCGATTAACGATTTCATCCTGGGGTAAAACGCCAGGCAGTTTCTGGACCCCCTGCCGGTTTTATTCACGTTATAGTGACATCCAGCGTCTGCTTTTTCGTATTAGGCTCTTTTTCATCCTAGATCATTGTGACACGCGAATATCCTGAACCTGTCGATGTTTGCTAACTTTTTTCCTGGATAAGTTTTCAGGTATGAAAATTATTTGCTAAAAATTGCAAAACTTGTACTTATTTTTGAAAATCGAATGAGATTTATTACTACTGTATAATTTTTTTTCCCTTTTGTGACTTCGTGTAATGGAAACTCATCTTTAGATATTTTATCTGGTCACTTCGTCTGCGCCAGCGTAAAAAACTCATAGCGCTATTAAGAATTATTTAGGGTTGTGGTATACCTATATATCTGTCGTTACATTGGTAGTACACACATCAGCCATCTCGTGTTGCTGTATATAGACAAAAAGGGTTCATAAAGAGTTTGTATAGGGAGGAAGGTTGCTGCGACGTTCACACTGAAAGTGTCCGACTAGATAATTTACACGAAGAGAAGCTGGAGCTTCATAACCTCGCAGCATGCAAGACTTCTTTTTTCTATGCGAAATGTAAATCTTTAACGTGGAGTTCACAATAAATTCCACGAACCGTAGGAAGTTGTAAAATTTTAAGGGCGAGGTTTTTCTTCGTTATTTTAACCATTTCGTTACGAGCGCCGATTATAATCGGCACCCACGTGACGTCATATGGGTAAATCTTTTTTGCATGAAAAGTGTTTCTTTTGCAATTTAATACTTTTTTCCCCACCTTATAATTGTATTCCTTCGATCAAGAATTTCTTTAATCCTTATAATTATTGGAGCTCAATGCTTACTTCGTTGATACTCATTAGTGATATTAATTTTGAAGGAATTTTCTACATTTTTTCTCCCCCTTTCGATTAGTCCTTGTACGCGATATAAGACAGGTCCAAAATCCTTATTCAAGGGAGATATTCTTCGAGTTTCTCGTTATCCTTTCTCAGGACGATTTATCCCACCAGATTGATTCACGCTCGCACAAGGATTCTCATCAATACGCCAAGGACTCCCTGGTGGCTGTCTGGCAATTGAAAAGTGTCCGCTTCCTCTTCCTCTTGCCCTTTTTCCATCTAAATAGACAAAGCAATCGAAAATAATTTAAGAAAAATAAAAGAAGTCCTCGCCCAATGCACCTGTTCCTCTTGAGAATTTCATTCGCAAAGGACTCAAAGTTTGCAATTTTATTTTCGTAACTTCTGCTTTTCAGTCCCCCCGCCTTTTTTAATGCCTTCACGGTACATGCATTTTACGTACCGACCTATCTACGCATATGTACTCGATTTTACGGATCTGCCACCATTTACAGGCTATTTCCACTCCCCTGTATAAACAACCTTGATCAACCGGGGTTATGCGTATCGGATATTGGGAAAGGACTGCAAAAGGTGATGTGCATGAATACACGCGTCATAGAGAGTATAGAGCAGTTTTTTTATAATCTCCGTTAAGTTAGAATCTGGGGTTGCAGTTTGTGGCATAAAATATAGTCTGAAGCCGTCGAAGTAGAAATATCCCGCATTAAGTCAGAAGGTGCAACCGTGTCAGACATACTGCCAAGAAATGAAGAGTCT
>JARQTI010000857.1:199722-286674 GCA_030142655.1 Trachelus tabidus | reverse complement strand
CCGTCGAAGTAGAAATATCCCGCATTAAGTCAGAAGGTGCAACCGTGTCAGACATACTGCCAAGAAATGAAGAGTCTTGCGTATATATAGATATATTATCTGTACATTGTCCTACAAACGTCTATCTTTACTAACAGCATGCACGTGTAGTAGGGAGTATCTCGATTCTGCGAAATGGAAAATAATGGAATGGAGATCGGATGAATAGCAAAGGAGTTTTGTAAAGCGTCCTACGACAATGGCTTCGAGCCAGACCGAGTCTCTTCTTAGTTCAGTATTTTCTCTATGCCCGAGAGTGGGAAGAAGACGTTTTGCCGTTACTGTGCTTCATAGAAGGTTGTATGACAGAGGTTGGAAAAAGGTTGAGAAAACGAAAGGGATGTAGAGAAAGAGAAAGAAATACGTTTTTTTTTGCGGGAGAGAGGAAAAGGCCGAGTGAGTGGAGGGATAAGGATAGAAATAAATAAAAAGAGAGAAAAAGTCGAATCCTTGGAAAATTCCGTAGAAATAAGAGAAGCGGATTTTCTCTTTCCAATCCTATGCCAACCCCAAATAGTATTGTCGCACACACGACCTTTGTCCTCTATTCTTAAGGGTGACAGTCTCTCGGATTTACCCTCCTATATACCCAACTACCTATGATACTAACCTATACTGCGTGACGAGACATTTTGATGCACGTCACAAGCCAGGCGAATTCGGCTACGTCCTGGGGCCCAATGGCGCGTTACGGGGCGTTTCGCGTGGCGTTGGACTGAATTTATTTTAACAATTTGTATTTATTTTCCTATGAGGACTCTTTCTTTTTGTTTTTGAGTTCATAAAACGGATCCGAGAGGAATCGACAAAATTTTTATTGTGAAGGGGCCCGAGAGAGCTAACTACGGGCCTGGCGGAGCGATGTCGAAGAGAGATGAGGTCAAGACCAGAGCACACATCTTGGCGGCTCACTACGCGAACCAAGCGGTGTACGTCTTCACGATCAAAGGGCATACAGGGGTTACAGAAGTGGCGTGGAGCCGAATATCGAGAAAGTAGAAGTGGATGTGATTCTCGCCTCCCGGAAACAAGACTGCAGCCACCTTAATGTAACAAGATGACAGGATCTATTTCATCGGGATCTTCGAAGCGATTCAAGATCGTGAGTTCGCTAGCGGAGCCGATGTAACAGTGAACCTGATTGGACCAGGGGGTGGTGTTACGATGCACTCTGGGGGAGGCTCCCGATTTTGGAAATTTGTAGCGTCACTCACGGCGTGGCCTGGCGCAAGGATAGATACGTTATCGTTTAATTATACCGATTTCTTATTTATTGTATCGTATTGGGATCCGTCTTAGGGACTTATAATCCAGAACAGTGTGTTCCTGTGGATATTAGGAGGTACTAGACAACGGTGAGCGACGCACAGGGCTATTCTGGCTAGCTTTCAATTCATGAGATCGACCGATTTGTTCTGTTCGACGTTCTCTTACGCATCATTCTACGATTTCCTAATCGCCACAGGTCCGAGGATGGCCAGTCCGGTGACAAACAGAGGATCGGTATCTGACTTCCTTCTTTCTTTTCTTTTGCCTCCAATAGTTCAAGCCACGCCCCGCGAAATCGTGTCCCTGGCATACAGGTGCGTGAGTCCATTATCGTATCGTCCTTGCATCGTATCGCTAGTTGCGCTGTTCCAGCTTGAACATTACTTTATAATATCAATCGCGTATTGTCGAATTGCGTTGTGTAACATCTCGACCTGTTTCGTAAATATTGTTATTATTTTTCTATTTAAAATAAATCTGGTCCATGTCTGGATTTTGGTTCGGGTAGTTCGGTGTTGGCTAAAATAATTGCAGTAGGTTTTTCGTGATTCTCTCCAGTTAATTATTTCAGTTTTTGCTACTCGTCTCCCAAACCCAGGATCCCACCGCATATAAGCTGGCCATGGTAAAATGTGGAGACAGTTAAGCAGTACAGCTTTCTCTGTACCTGACGTACAGAAATTTAGTAGATTTATTTATTTCTTTTTCTTTTTTGGTCCACTGGGTGTCCAATTATTTGGAAACGCGATTGCTCTGGAAATATTGCCATTATAACTGATACTCACCTTCGAGTGGACGGGTCTCAAAATTTTTTGGTGTAACTGGGTTTCTTTGGTTGTCTCTGATTAACTTCTTGCTGATTATTCTTGATACGGTGCTTGGGGGTATTTCTTTTTGCATTCTGTAAGATTTTCATTTCTTATTGGACCTGACGAGAATTTTTTGAAGGTAACGTCTAACTTTCTTTCGAGTTAGAATACAATTTTGCAGTCCTTGAAAAAAAAAACCTGAATTTAAATTCCCTGAAAGAAGCTTTCGCCTCCATGTTCAAAAACGCAACGGCTCTTAAAGATTCCACCTAACCCAAACTACCCTTATAGTGTATCATCTGGACCAGCAGACCATTTTCTCTCCACCTTCTTACCTTCCAATTCTCTTGCGAGACCCATTCACACCTATATCCCATATCTTTGGACGTCCTAACCTAACCTTTCTGAAGTCTTCAATTTCACAGAGAACCTAACTTACCGTGACTCAACTCAGTCTGTACTATCTCCAGGAAAGTGCCCCGTACACAATAGAGAGTGCCTAAAATAATGGTGCCTACAGGTAATGCAGAACTTCAAGTCTCGAGTGCACGACTGATCTCTTCTGCGGTCGCAACAAACGATCCGTAAGTCGTACACGCAAAAAATGGCGGGCCATCGGCTGCTAGCATTGTGGTAATTTTGTGCGGCCTACTTTACTTCACAAAGCTTTCAAGCAATCGGGAATTCCACGAGCTTTTAATTCTTTCCTGCCTATTTTTACATTTTTCTACAAAAACTACCCTTTTATTTGGGTTGGACTGGCAGTTAGGTTAGGTTACCTTGTCCCACTGCCGTAGGACGAGAAACTTGTAATATACGCGGATGAACCTTGGATACATTTAACAACTCATGGTAGATATATACAGGATATCCCAAAATATATATGTATATTAAGCGAAGCATACATATAGGTACATTCACAATTGGTATGCTTGGAGTGTGCTTGCGAATTGCAGAAATTTACAGAGCTTCACGCAACATTTAATCCCAAAATTTGGTATTATGTTTCGCTGTAGAATTCCGGGAAAATCGATATTCACTATTTGTATCGGTGCGATTGTAAATGTCAGTTACTGCAATATTGGCGTTAATTGCATTGGGTGAGTTTTGATTAGAGTTTTTTTCAGCAATGCTAGCTCGATTTCGAGGGCTTCATATTTTGGAAAAGTAATCGAATAATTTGGAATGGCAACTATGCAACGGTTCATCATGGTATGATATCGAGTGTTTGAAATTTTGGAAATGGCAATTACGTAATAGGATATCACGACTACCCTGTAGCTCCCATTGGAAGTAGAATGAAGATCCTCGAATTAAATTCAGCCAATCCTATTTCGTTTATCTGCCTATCCAACCGGAAGTGGATCCCGCGGATAAAGATGTCTCTGCCATCGAGTTCCGTGAAGGTTGTGCCACTGCCTGAGATATAGTTATGAGATTAAATTTCACACGGATATAGTAATGGGATTTCTCCAATGACATTCCTTATAAGATGAAACTTGAAAATCCTTATTGGATCTTATGCAATAATTGCTCGAATATTTAACTTGCACAATTTATAACTTTATTTTAACTATACGCGCAACTTCGAACTAAAGCTTTTTTTAGCTTATTAGAAAGAAAATCGTTTATTCGGTATCCGTACGTAGTTTTGGAAAACAGAAGTTCTATGATCTCTTCGAATACGAAAAACCTTGATTTTCGTTTAAGGAATATATATAGGAATATATAAGGAATACATATATGTATATTCCTTCCTTCATTTCTGTTTGGAAATTGTTTCTAGATGGGTCGTGGCCCACCGAAAGCTTTTACGCAACTTTAAAGCACGGAGCTTTTAGCTGTCGTGGACCGCACCCACGCTCCAGGGAACACTTTTTGGCAACGTGCCAGAAGACGAATTTATTTACACAGGTCCACGTACGCGGAGGTTCACCCAGTTACGCGATCCGCTTTTGTCCCTGTCATCGGTGAAAAAGCTCGCGAGCTCCGCGCGCATAATCCGATACGGAAATATTCGCGTCCGATTGCGCAAGCAAACGGAAAAATCTCAATGTGCTCGTTTAGTTCAATTTGTGAAAAAGTGCTGAGAATTTTTCCTATGGCCATAGATTTTGTGCCATAAAACAAAGGGCGAAGATTGGGATAGCACGAAGGCTGTTTGAGCATATGAATGAAGAAAGCTTGGAAAATTACAACTTGAATGGCGGAAATCCCATTTTTCACTGCATTTTAAATACGACTTCCATCCTAATGAAAAGCTACCCATTCGAAAAACGTTGAAGTGTTGGCTTAAGCTTTTAAAAGTTTCATTTTCAAGCAGTTTTTGGATTTGACAATTTTTTTATGTTCCGAAAATATGATATACAAGCATACGCTTCACTTTCCATTTCTTTAATTGTTATTATAAAAAGTTTTAAGTATGAAATTTCATAGTGAATTGAATTGGTACGTGAGGCCTCGTCTCCACCAGTCAATTTTGCTTTTGAAAATCTGTTGCGCTAATTTGAAATTCAAATTTTTGCCGCGCCCCCTCAAGTCGCGATTTGCATTGTAAATGGCGACTGCAACCGTAAGTGCACGAACACGGCCAACTTTCTTAGGGTCTTGAGTTTTATGGAATCGACGGGCACGCGTTGCAATTTCTTCACGTTTTCATTCAATAAATCGTGCGTTACATGAGTGAGTGAATGCGCTTTAATCTGCGCCTTCGAGACTGCGAATGTGCGAAAAACTCAGCAAAATCAAAAGAAAAAGAAATATGACTAACAAGTGTAAATACAACAGTTTCTCTACCACCTCCTATAACTTCTGGCTACAGCTAACGTTAGTCGTAACGTCTGCGCAAGATTTTACTTAAGAATACTGAATATTCCAATTGTATTATCAGGGTAACTTGCAGGCCAGCGTAGTCTAGCTCTCTACAGATTCGCAAATGGTTTCCGAAGGTCCTCGGTGACCCGAGAAAATTCCCGAAGGGTTCTGCGAGCTGAGAAAAAAAAAAGCTCAAAAGTTCGCCAGAGGACATTGACATTATTGCTATCAAGAAAACGAGAACGAAAGCTCATTCCAGAACGAGACCCATCATTCTTGATTTACAGAATCCAACGACATCCTGTGGAACCCATCACTGGAAGGGAATTCCTGGTTAGCGTTCTTTTCTTTTTCCTCCAATCTTTTTCTCCCTGCTGCTTCAGCCGTGTCCTTTTTTCATTCTGTGCCCCTTTCTCTGCCACGGGGTAGCTCGCGCTGGTAGTATTGGGGTTATACGACAGAGGACACGCCTAACCATCCCGGAGGGAATTAGGTTAGCGCATCCTTGCTTATTTATCCTCGAGTTCTGTAGGACTTGGAGAGAAATAGTCCTGGGACTCATATGGCCTCCTGAGAATAAGGATTCGCTCTTGTATCACTTTTATTTTGGACGTTTGATGAGCTTTGTGACATTTTTCCTTTATTTATAGAATTTTTGAAATACTCGATGGACCAGTGTGTAGAAGGTGAAGGGTGAATGGAAGCGGAAACAAGGAAAAAAAATAAAATAGAAATATTTGAAACCCATATGGCAGCATATACATATGTCTTTCAAAATATTACATTCACAAGCAAAAAATATTTATCTAAGCAGCGTGCAGAGCTTTTTAAAATTAATATACAGCTTCTCCCCCCTCCCGCCCCCATACGTCCATTTCCATACCACTTGCCCTATTGCTTTTTCGTTCTTTATTTTTTTAAATTTTCCGACTGAGAAGTGAATCACTCTCTCCTCATCCCTCTCGGTGTACCACCAATGGACCTGTGGTGCCATCAATCTTCTATACCGGCCCTGGGATCATTATCGGTCGTGACAGCTTGAGCCACCGGCAAAAATAGATCAACCTCTCATTCTCATTCTCATTCTCTCTTCTCTCCTCTCTCTATCCATCTGATATAGATACACTCATACGCATGCCCTCAAATTTACCCGGTCCCTGCTCCTCAATGTGTTCGGATTCCTTTTTTTTTCATATTGACCTTTATGGATATATCCCCGTTTTTCAGTATAAGACAAGTATATATACGCCCCAACAACGTCAGTATGAGATCGAAACTTTTTGATGATAGAAAAAAGTAATGAAGAATGGATAGACTCGGCATTCGTGCTGTCACGTTTCGAAGTGCGCCCAGAAGAATTTGGCGCTCACTTCCCGTGCTGAAGAAGACAAAATATTTTATGAGAATTTATTTATCACGTTCGATGCGTATACCTGTCCGTTTCTGAAATGCGAATACGCGTAAGAAGGGTGAAGTATGTATTTGTCGAGTCGTCCGAGAGAAAGATGGAATGGGAATATTACTAGGGTAACTTTTTTTACCACCCCTAAGCAGTAGGTGTACACTTATACTCTAGCATTGATCATTGGGGATTTTAGGAATTTTTTTTTACGTTCTCGCCGTATTTTGAATGAGTCTGGATTTTCATTTCGAATGGTCCAATACCTAGCTTTGCTCCCACATATCCAGAGGTGAACGATAAACAAAATTCTCTAGTGATTTGAGGACGAAATGGAGGCTGGGTTGTTTTTACCTATAGCTACCAGCCAGCAGTGGTGATCGGAAAACCACCCTTATTGACCTATCTGCGTTTAATGGCGATCAAAAAAAAAAAGTTACCAGCCACACGCTACTAACTACACGGACAAAAATGTGTAATCGCGACTACCAAAGTCACGATTAGTATTTGGAGAATGAAAAATTTTTAGCGATAATGACGATTATAAGAAGATTCGCGTAATAAATTAGTGAGACTTACATGGAAGGTCACCGTACTGTACCCCCACAACCTGAGATGAAAAAATTACGTTTTGTAGTTCACATCAAAGTATAAATCCTCGCAAAAGAAGAGCTGCCCACTCGCATGTTTGAGGGGTGAAATTAATTCCTGAAAATCGCTAGTTTTTTCGTTTTTTGCTGATATCTTCGAAACCAAAATAGATACGGCAAAAGTTTAAATAGCAAAGTTTTACTAAAAGCCTTTAGTACATGGATTAGAGCTATTAAAATATCTAGTACTCATGAAAGCAGGAGGAAACAGCAGGCCATGCACTTATTAGTTTCTTCACTTTCATATTATGGAATATATTCATTACAATAATGAAACTCCTCAAAGAAGTGTTTAAGACACAAAGGTTTTTTGCACCACGAACATGTTATAATAGCTAAATCACCACAAATGTGACATCATGGTTCCGAATTATCTCCAAAACCAAACGTCACCGGATTAATGAATTCAGGGGGTGCTTTTTCTATGTAGCCACTTTTATACCATGCATATTTAAACATACCAATATATCGTGAGGAAGACAGTTGATTGTGAACAAGTGACTGCAGTTTGATGATGTTATTTCTGAAATGCAGATTTATATCGCTACCGGAAAGAATTACTAGATCTGAAAAATGCCTAATAAAATTTTGCCATTTTCGAAAACCAAACACATTTATTGGTTGTATTTGTCATGTTGTTGCTTTTGGAATAATTTCTAATACAATTTTTTTGTTAGGAGGAGTTACTATATTAACTACTTCTGGACAGTGTCCACTCCAGGAGTCGATTACGAGCGCACTGTTGTCGCCAACATTCGGAAAATAGATTTCGGTTAGCTACTGTTTGAAATGGTCTGTCGAAAAAAAGAAATATTTACTTTGATTTGATTTGCAATATTTAATTTGCCGCAAGAATGTATAATTTGAATAATTCTTACCTGATGTTAACTTTCCGGATTTTGATCCCGAAACAAAAACGTTTTTGGGTTTAAATAGCGTTTTTTCTACGCGTGGGCCAAAGTCACCACCGATTTCTTTTAATGCAAGATATAACAGCGAAAGTAATTTTCCATCGGCGGATATCATTATTTGAGTCGTATAAGAATGAGTTGTTGAAGATATGGTTTGAACAACGCATTCAATTTGTTTTGATCCTTGGTTTTCAAGAGTGCGACCGGAATGCATTTCAAATTGAAATGCACTTTGATCCGAATTGTAAACGTTTTCCAGAACAATGTCGTTGATAACAGATTTAACGTTATTTATAAACTCTTCAGCCGTTTTTGTAAGATCTTTTGAGTCTTCTAAAGTTTTCCGGATAATAAATTTTGTAATTTTTCAAGACGTAATGCGATGTGCTCTTTTGAACATATTCACCCAATTTTTTGATGCTTTGAATCGTGCATCGAAATTCATGAAATTTTTATGTACGATCAAAGCCCATCGTCGCAAATCAATATCTTGTACGATCTTGCCACATTCAGTTGCTTCAATGAAGCGATTTAAAGTATATTGAGATATTTCATTCAATTTTTGAGGAGAAATTCATAAGTCCAACCTTTATTTATTTGATGAGCCCAACGCTTCAATTATGTTTTAGAAATTATTTTACTAAAACGGTGTGATACCGTACGAATATTTAAATTTTTTGTTTTTCCACTTCTCCAATACTCTACAGCTTTCTTCTTGTAATCAAATGAGAGCTCATCTTCATTTTTTGTACAGCGAGAGTCATCTGCCTCATCAGATGAAATTGAGTCCCACTCCAATTCACTATCTTCTATACTTTCAGGCTCATGGTGTTTGAATTGTTCTTGAAAATCTAAGGTTTCGTCTTCTACAATCTTCGATTCCCGTGTATTTATTCATGCTTTCAATTAAAATTTTCTTAATTGTATCTGCTAATTTCATTTCACTCTCATTCAATGGTGTTTCGGCCAAACTCACCATCATAAAATAAGCCGATACAATATTTATGACATTCACGGGATTGATATACATTTTTAAATGAGTTCACAGTATTCAATACGTACTTAACACTGCACTCCTATAACTAGAGAACTTTAATGAATGAAAACCGTCAATACGAACTTAAGAGTGGCAACAGACAGTTTATATAGAGCCTTATGTTTTACTGATATGTCGACATTAAACTTCACAGACAGGATATCATGGAAAAATAAAACGTATCTTAAGAAGTCCACCTCATAGATTGATAATGATAAGAACATGTCATCAATTCAAATCTATACAATTTTTTGCGTTTGGAAAAAGTAACTCTGCGGTTTAATGAATCAATATAGATTGATATCATTGAATTTTGAGTCAAAACAACGACGTTTATTATGGAAAGATAGAGAAAAATGTGGAAAAAACACGTTTTTTATGAAAAAAAATTAACAAAAGGTTTGTATATAATTTTCAACTACATATTATTGCAGAGCACTGAAAAATGAATAACTTTGCTATTTAAATTTTTGCCGTATCTATTTTGGTTTCGAAGATATCAGCGAAAACGAAAAAACCACCAATTTTCAGGAATTAATTTCACCCCTTAAACATGCGAGTGGGCAGCTCTCCTTTTGCGAGGATTTATATTTTGATGTGAACTACAAAACGTAATTTTTTCAACCCAGGTTCTGGGGGTACAGTAAGGTGACCTTCCTTGCTAGAATATCAAAGGTGAATTTAGTTGGCATAATTCATTTTTGATAGGTAATAAAATAATACTCGTGACGAGTAGTGTATCAAACTTTATTTACCTCGTGTGTAACTGTGTTATGGTTGCTTGAGCGGGTGTGCCATAGTTCAGAAATTACATCATAGTCGTACTAATCTCTTTGAGAACACGAAGCCGCTTTCAAAATACAGAAACTGATCGTGTAGTTTAGCGCAGCGCCTGTATCTTGTTGGAAAGCGATACAACTAATAGTCGAATCCGTTTTGTTGTAGTAGGATGCAGTCCATTTGAGGGTTGCAGTTTAGGGGTTAGTGTACAATGGTGTGCCCTGTCATCGGTGGGCATATGGGCCGGGTTGTATAAGCATCGCTAGGGTGTTTGTAGGTTGGTAGGTTGGTAGAGGCCCTTCACTGACACTAGAAAACCGGAAATAAAGGCTTTCGTCAGTGAGCGTTGACCTCCGTTTGAAGTACGAGAATTCTGCCCGCGAGACAATTTCATTTACCCCGTTTAATAGTGCCTCTCGTAAATGCTTCTTTGTTACTGGAAAGTCCAACTTTTTTGCCGCATTTTACGTTCTTTATGGATATATTTGATTTGCCTTTTTCCATGACCTGGATTAATGTTGCGAAGGAGTTTGCATGACGTCTGGAAAAAGTTTGTCTGATGGTCTATTTAGTCTGGGTTAAGTATATCTCGAATCTGGCAGAAGTGGTTCTACTGAAACTGCCCATACTTATCCCAGGCTTCTTTTATACTTACAGTCGTCATACGAAGTTTGACTCAAGTGTCACATAAGTATGGCACAAGTCTAGTTTGAGGGAGTATTCCACTTTGAAATAAAAAAAAGGGTTTTATGCTTTTTGACAGAGAGAGAATAGACTGAAAAAATAAGAGCCGAAGGAGTCTTATACTATATAATTCCTTCTCAAATTTTAAACGTTTTTCTGAAATCAACTTTTTTTTTCACGTAGCGGAGTTAAGAAAAAAAAGACTGGCCTACTCACTGGTTCTATCCCGTAGCAGAATTAAAATATTATCTTAATAAATTCCTTTTTTTATTGAAAATCGATTATGAAAAAGGGCAAATTTGGATTTTTTCCCACTAGTCGCCATTTTGTTAGTTTTTAATTTAAATTGCTAATTATGCTAAGGGTGAGAATTATACTCGTACTAATTAAAAATTTTCTACCACTCTGCGTGTCAGATGATTTTAAGAGGTTGACTCACCTGCGTCGTGAAGGGTCATTTTTAATATTGCTCAACTTTAACCCCTGATGAAATGCACTAAAAAAATATAATGCATCGTTTAGTCGAAAAAAAAGTTTGTAATAATATTCTTATCCGTTGACACTGAAAAAGAATCGTGAATATTAATTAAAATCCCTATCATCAATGTGGAGTATTTCCTTAAGTATAGAAGAAGACTGCATAAGGTATAGGATGATAATTCCTGATTTCTAAAGCCTAGCTTGGCGGAATTTGTTCAGTACTAAGGGAATATGAATGGTAGATGTCTAGCCTAGCGGAGACTCGACGATATTTTTTTGAAAACGAGTAACGGATCATCATATAATAGTTTTATGGTGTATTTCATGGGCGATACTTGTATTTATTTTCGTGTTCAATGATTTTTTAATTTTCAGTCTTCTTTTATTTTTTGCATTTTATCACCTTCACTTTAGTGGCACACACTAAACAGCTGGGCTCGTCGTAAAGGGTCACATTTATCTCACGTAATATCGGCCTCCCTGTGAAATTGTCTTGCTGCTAATAAAACTAAAAGTAAGGAAGAAAAATGTTAAGTACTTACCTTGTGAATGACAGTTTCAAAGAAGATACTTAAAAAAAGTTATATCATGAAAGCGTATCTGCGAAGTTTTTTTTTCTAATCTCTTGAATATCCCTCTTTCAGTATTCAATGTTGTTGGAGCTTTTTCTCTTCTTCGTAAACTCAAGAAATACCTGTTTTGTATATTAGCGAATATGATTATTGCCAATTTGTTTCTGGGTAATATGTGCTTCGGAGATCCTAATCCTATTTTTCTTTGCTCATCGTTTCTCTGGTACTCACGAGCGTAACGTAATATCTCGGTATATTTTGTATAGGGAAAAGAATTAGAAACGGAAGAACTAGTGCCCTTCTTAGTCCCGGCTAATTAATGAATCTAGTGTGTTCTTAATGGGGTACGTACGAAATGAAAAGAAAAAAGAAAAATAAAATAAAATGCGACTCCAGTGTAGGAACAGAGGTGACTAATTAGCCCGAGTCACGGGGGGTTATTATTTAAAACGTACTTTAGTCCTTGGTTGGCTTACCAGCGTTCTTTTAAACTCCCATCAACCCCCTGAAAAAACAGGTGAGACAAAGGTGAAAAAGCCTAAGAGGTTGAAATGAGTTAATTGTCGTATAATGTTGGTAAGCTCGTGCCGCAAGAAAAGTCGTTAATTGTCTCCCCAAAAAAAAAATGGGAGGTCTGCCACCCTTACAATTTAAAAGTAACGTCAGCCCTGGAGGTTGCAAAAGAAAGATGGTCCACGTTCGAAGACAGCGCCAAATTATCGCAGCGGAGCCATAGAGCGAAAAGCAATAAATTTGTGCAAAATGAGAATTAGACCAAAGAACGAACAATCAAAGTTACTATACTTACGGTATGCGATTCAAACAAGTATCTCAAAATATATGGAATATAATAATTTTGCAATCGAACTCGAAACAATGTTCAATAATTCTTTTTTTTTCGAGATTATTCATCTATATTTTGGATTGGCCTGAAAGGTCGGGCTTTTTTCCCCGAACATCCCTATCGTTTGAGCAGACTTCAGAAACTACTGTATAATAAATACAATGTCCTAAAAAAGAAGAGCTCAGTTATGATTGTGCAATTTGAGTAAAGCGTTTGGGTGCCAACGAGAAGGTATCGCTGCGACAAAAATTTGAGAATCTTATTACACGTAATATGTTTCTGGTAAATTGAGGGGGTCGACCTATAGCAGGCAGAGTTTTGATTCATTGCTTATTACATACAGTGTGAGTGCAGTCGAACTGCGGAACCTGAAACCATGCATTAAGAATTTGAGGACTTATCAATTAGACCAAAATAATGGCGAATCATCAATTCAGTCGAACTTTGGAATGCAAGCTGATGATGTACCAAGTCAAGTCCCCAGCGCTATCTGCATATTGATCTCTTCGAAAGAAGGTTACGTTCGAGTAATAACAGCTGCATTATTTTTCATGATTCTTTAAAATATTTGAAAATTCAAAAGTCATCTCCTAACGGACCTAAATATCTGCTCGATCCGCGCTGCTGCCATTATTCAAAGTGAAAGATGGGTACTGTGGGGTGAGTTTGGGTTCATAGGTCACAGGGTTTATACTAGGATGGGGATTCGTTTTAACAAAGGTGCAAAAGCTCGGCATACTTTACTCTCACTAGCTACGGATCTCTTTCTGAGCCATTTACCCCCCGAGGTACTCAGCTGGTCGAGCTTTTGAGCTCTCGTCTCTTGAGCGTAAAGGAAAACTACAGGAATGGGATGGGCTACTGTGGGGTTGCTGCTAGAAACTAGTAGGGAATTGCTCTTTCAATTTCTTTCTTGAAACCACCGTACTTGCACTCGGGTCCTATTTCATTCTTTCATATTCATATGCGAATGTGTGTTTACATTTTTTGCTAGCACCCTCATGGAGCTCTTTCGAGAGTTACTGGTCCAGTCATCTTTGGGCTGGAGGATGCTGTGGTCATTGACAATTTTTGAAAATCTTTATGGACTTAATCTTGGGTAAATAAAGTTGTTACTTTTTATGTATTTACCGATAAACTGTTAAATATTCACAAGACTGGACTGCCTGGACCACATTCCGAATATTACGGGGGTTGATATGTTTTTATGGAGTATAACCGAAAAATGTGTGGGGCATTTAAGAGCCTTCTTGATAAAGTCAAGATCCGTCGAAGATGTGGGCTGAAAAAACGGACAGGGGTTGATTCCAGAGCTCGACCTTAAGGGATTATGAGATTAGGACGAAAGATATTTATGAGACCGCGAATGAAACTACCCTTGGAGTCGACTATGCGTAAAACGTGACGGAAACAGTAACCTCCGGGGGTCGGTAATGTGTGTTCAGTTTCATCCCCTATTCCTTGATGGTGATCTGAGGGCAATGGAGAGAGGGAGGATGTATGAGGGTGTAAATGACATAAGGTTGAGGTTAAATATCACAGAATGAGACACGGGGTTAAAGATAATGAGTAAAAAGGCCTACGTTTCACCCCCATCCCCCAGGAAACCGTCGAATAGGACGAAAAGGGTGTACAACCCTTAATCGTTCAAAGATTTTTCCCATATCTAACAGTTATATGTATTCATCTATCTTATAGTGCTACCGAGTTCGTTCATGGCATTCGAATATTGAGAATAATAAATTGAAGAAAAATACGGAAGCGCCCTTTGACGTTCTTCCAGACTTCCAGATAGATTCTCGAAGTCTAGGGGTTGTAATTGAAAACGCACAAGAAGTTGGTAAACTGCGTAGGGGTTGTTCCTGACTTATAATGCCAATCGACAGGCTGGAGCTTAAACACTCTCGTAAACAAACCCTTTCCGTAGTTACGAGCGCGTGTCTATCTCGATTAACCCCCGTAAACTCCGTATGATTCGTCGAGTCTTCTAACAGACTCCGTAGGGGTGATTTAGCTCGGGGACAGTAGATGGGGTAGACTAGGCACCTCTCCACTCGCCCCCTTGTCTGCTTGAACACATTCATGAAAATGTTTGCTCACCGTGGTACCACCCGCGGAAGGGGTGGATTTTCAAGTGTGTTGCGTGTGTATATGTACGCCTATGCTCCCGAAGGGTGGCACTAGCTGTTCAGGGATCGAAGTAAACCCTGTACGTAGAGAAGAGCCAGCTGAAATCTCCCCGACCATGTGCTCGTTTCCACACGACTTAACCCCCAGACCATCGCAGCGAGACTCTCGCGGCTTTCGGAATTCCATCACCCCGCGTTACAATGGATGGTATACCGCCCTTATTCTCAAAACCCACCCCAAACGCCCAGCCGTATAAAGACGCGCGCCTCGCGACGACTCGCGTGCATTTAGACGACATATAAAACTGTCCCTATTTCCCTTAAAGAAATTTCTAGCTGTTTTCGTTGCATGTCAAATTCTTTTCCTATTACTATTTTCATCCCTTAACCTTTGTAACATTAAAATCCATAAGAGGAAAAGTCACAAAGAATCGTCTATATCTCTATAACTCTAACTCTTTTTCCATCCTCCACGTCTACCCGTAAAGTCACCAACGCGGTTTTTTGATTCTCACATCCCTCTTTCTTTACGTGCCTCTTTGCTCTTTTCTCGGCCCCATAAATAAGTCAGAAGATTTTCTTCTTCCGAGCTTTTTCCCGCACACTGATGCTTCACTAGCCTCTAACGTATGGTACCGATTATATGGCGCACGTGGTACACACGCACTGGAAATTATACAAAACACGTAAAATATTACGGTTATCACGTGACCGCAGTCCACCCTCGGAACGTACTGCCCCTTTTTCAACCCCTACCACCACCAGCGGTACCTTCAAGGATTCGCTGCGATTCATGAGGGCTTTAACCGGAAATGAATAACAGCCATTTGGCTTGGAGCAGTTATCGTGATTTCATGTTAGGCGTTCACGTTCCCCCAATAGGGGACACGGACGTGATGATAGCCTAGTCATTAATTAATTACGTGTCACGTTAATTTTGTGGCTCGTAACTATCTAGTACTCGATGGGATATTAACCCTTCGTGGTCACACCTAGATAAAATTTGAAGGTGGTCACTCTGGGTCAAATTGACCAAGGCGATATTTAAACGGTTACGATTCATCGGATAAAATTTTGAAATACTTCAAATTTTTGTAAATGAGGAGCAATCGCGAAGAAATTTAATAATAAATTAAAAATTATAACTAATTGAATAATTATAATTAATTGAAATAGAAAATTATAATAGTCGTTTTGCTTAAAAATAGGGTTTTTATGAAGGTAGTCATTTTTTCGACCATATTTATGAAAATTTGCATTTTGTGAAAAAATAGTCTGAGCTAGCTGTCGGGGATAGCCGAATTTTCCTTTCGAAAAATCGAATTTCTGAGCCTCAAAGTTGACGCACGGGTCATTTCAACCAGTATTACCACGAAAGGTTAACCTCTATACTAACTGCCACCCTGTTACTTGTCTGATTACGAATGGGCTCCTGGCCCAGGAAACACGGTACTCCTGGACGAGGCTCGGGCAGTTCAGAGCCAGGACTGACCAATGCTACCTCAGAGCTAGCTGAACATCAGCCCGCAGTACCGTGTTTCCTGGGTTGTTACATTACTGCCTGGTACACGGTTTTGCCTCTAATGCTACAAGTGCATTTAATTTCGTTATTTAAGACTGATTTCATTTCAATGCATCCCGTAAGTTCGTTATTGGTGTTCTGATAATTGTAATTGCGTAAAAAATGGAGACAATCTTGAAAGATGTTCGCGACGGTAATCGTGTAATAAAAAAAATTAATTTCGTGAAAAATATTAATAATAAATCTTTACTTGATCAATGAGATTTTGGTTTGGTTTTCTTGTGGATAAAAGTTAATGCTTGTTATGATATTCAAATAAAAATATACATATTTTTTAATTAATGATTTTTCGAAAAATAATATCCTCGAAAAAATAAGTTTTGACAAAGTTAATTTTCTTATTTAAAGCTATTCCGAGTTCATATTATATTGAACCAGTGAATACCTCATCTTTTTCATGTTATCGACGTATATTCAAAATAACGATAAAACTGTGAATAATTTCTAAAATTTACGAGTAAAAGAACATTATGTTTTCCCAGTAGTACGTTACAACAATACTTCAGTAGCGACAGATCCAGTGGAGAATATTTTATTTACAAGGGTGGAAATCTCGCGGAGATACATTAAACGTAGTAAATTCCTGAAGCGTCATGCGAGAAAACAACCACTAAGGTAATACATGGGCCATAAAGCGTTTTCATCCTCCGTTCGGGTTGTGGATGAGTTTGAGAAGTTGCGTCGGTGCTAGCACGATACAGACGTATACGTACGTAATGGTGTCTAAGAATGCCAAGGGAAACAGGGGGTTGTGTTTCGAAGAGGATTCTCATAGGGATCACGTGTTATTTAAGCATCCAGTTCAGAAACTCACTCCCCGAGTTGGCCCGGCGTTCGCAAAGATCCAAGACTCTTCTACAAAGTAGAGCTCTACGACCCCCCACAGATGGCACTACTACTATAGCAAGGTCTACTTGAGAGGCAACTTGCCTTACTTTCCTTATTTATCGTCAGCCACTTTCATGAGGGTGGCACCACGTGTGTAGCCGACCACCCCTATAATCCTTGGACATACGAGGTTGAAGGTGTCGCGTCGCCCATACGGTCTAGGAGGGGAGGGAATTCGTTGGTACTGCTGATGCGGGTGTGTGTGTGCTCTGGAGGGCGGGGGAGGGGAGAGAGAGAGAGAGAGAGAGAGAGAGAGAGAGAGAGAGAGAGAGAGAGTGAGTGAGTTAAATCGAGTTTACGAGTGTAGGGGCTGCTTCTTATGAGCGGCGCCGCGTGTTGACTAGAAATCAACCCTTTCCCGAAAAGCTGAGCTGTCTTGAAAAAACCACCGTTTAATTTATTAGAGACGATTTCTCGCTGTCACTAACCGACCTAACCGACCAATCCCTTTACATGCGAATGAATTTACCTCGAATCACGTCAAAGAGGGGTTGTCCTCTCGCTCTATCCTTCTCTCTCTCCCTTCCTCTCTCCCTATTCGAGGATCAAGACAGTTTGTAAAACGAAAACAACCCTTGCGACTAGCAAACGATGATTTTTACGAGTGTTATCGGTTCAAGCCTAAGCGAGTCACTGACCCGTGACACGGTCTTGGCTCGTCCACCAAATTATCCCTTAGAAAACTGCCCCTTCATACCACTTCTCAGACTATTTCCCACCCAAGATCCTTTACCGCCCTCTACACCCTAAACCAACCCCTGAGAATTTCCACGCTCAATTAGAACGAGCTGCGGCTAGAGAGAGCTACGTTACGAGAATTACTTAATTCACCCTTAGGGGGTTGAACATACCATGGAATTCTAGTGCTCTCTACCATTCCGTAAACAATATCCAGGAAGCACCCTGGGGAGACCATATACCTGATACGAGTACACGATGCTCTTGTAGCGGTGTGTTCTATTATCTTAATTGTAAAAAAAAGAATTCATAGTATTCTCTTTCATACTTATTAAAGAAACCACTCCGTATATATGAGAAATGACTAAACGAACCTTTAGGCGCTTATGTACCGTGTTCATGCATAAAATTGATTTTTATCATGAATTTTCCACCAGGTCACTCAGACACTGGGGTGGTTATTCAGCCCCCACAGAATGACGTCGTTAACCGTTAACACCCTCGTTCTCTCACCCAACTCTGAAACCCTCTTCCATTATGACAGGAAGTGACTGTTACTTCCTGTTTACGTGTTTTCTTCTTTGTCTTCTTAAACAAGCATTTGTGTCCGGTACTTAAGAACCAAACCAGTCACCCGTAATATTTCCATGTTGACGAGAACAAGCATCTCTAATGCCAACAAGTCCTCGAGGCTTCGACTCTCAGCCCTTTCAACATCATGTCAAAGTAAGTCTTCCGCCCTTTTGCACTTCATAAACTCTCTAGGAAATATTCTACGTAAAAGGCATCCAGACGTCCAGCTCACATCTTCCTTGCAGGTGAAGCCTTTACTACGCTTAAGTAAAATTGCACGGACCTAAAATGAGATCAAGATCGTTGGTAACGTTGGGTTCATTACCTAACGAGACGATCCTATTGAAACAAAGTTTTACATTTTCCAGCCATTTTTGAGCCACATTTAAGTTTTCCAACTATGAAGTTACTTATCGAGTATGATATATCTTTGAGCCCTGAAAACAATAATATACTTGGATTATATAGATTTTAGTATGTTACGTAACATGTTCGTTTACTAACTAAAAATATTCATATAAATATTCAATGCCTTTTTATTCGCTGTGCTAGTAATTCATGTGACTTGTCAATCCAACTAGCAAACGATACTTTTTCCCTTATTGAATTTATTTATATAAATAACTTGATTATCTATAATGCGCATAAGTCTTTAGAAACGGAAAATCCTTATAGATATTTTCCTATATAAGCATTCAGCGAATGATCGTAAACGGAAAGTCGAGGACTCCCATCCCCAATGGATCCGTATATGTAATTTCCCTTAAACTCAGTTAATATCTTTATCCGAATCAGTGCCAACCCTCGTGTCCGTAAAATGTTATATTCCCGAGGATCCTTTTCCCTCTTCAACCACCAAAGTCCACCCCTAGGACAGACGCCACCGAAAAATGCGCTACTGTGACACCTCACGAAGGACCAATCAGAACGTGTGCGTGCGCGTGCTTACCTTGTCGAATGGTTGGCCAGGAGCCTCCTGGCAAAAAAAGGACAGAGGCGGGGGCGTGTATTCGAAGACACGTCCGACATGGACAGCAATTTCCCAGGCGTTGTGTCCTGTGAAAACACGTTACGGGTAAAGGGATCTACTCCTAAAAAGGATTCCTGCGGGAGGGATAAGTTGCTGGAGTGGGATGAGACAGGGGTTGGTGCGACAGTTTGGAGCCGAGTTTGGGCTTTAGAAGAGTGAGAGAATAAAATGGGTGAATTTCTCTGGATTTTTCTGCGGTCTAGTTACTCTTTTTTTATTTGTTTTTATCTTTTTACTCTACTATCTATATACATTATATACAAGGCTGGCCAGTACAAACGCAACACCTGAACATGTTTCTCCCATTCACGTCAAATGAATGGGCTAACTTCAGTTGGTGCACTTGAATTGACTATACATAGGGTGATTCACAGGAATTTCATGGATTTTTATATAGCTCAGATTCAGCGATGATGATATTCTGATTGGTCAGTCAGTAAGGTCATAGGCCAAAGATTACAGAATTCTAGTTGGATATAGTCTAAACTGTGAGAAACGTTACTCTAATTTGCTCTAACCACTTTAATCACTGGTTAAGTGAAGCTAGACCCGAATTTATAACTCGTGAATCACCTTGTATATTATTTATAAACCAACTCCAAATCCATCAATATCTATTCAATTTTTATATAAATTGCCGCCTATGGGTTTAAACTTAGTTCGGAATAAATACTCAACTGCATTATTTACGATATAGTATTATGGGTAATATACAAGGTGGTTCGTGTAAAGCGGACAAGTCGATATTCCTTTACCTGCATGAAATGGCAATGCCCTGCCTGGCTATCGCAATGCCGTCCTGTCGGGCAATAAATTTCCGGAGTTTCCAATTTTAACGGGCCCGCTTTACCATTCATCTCGATGCCGCTTCCCCATGGGTTCTCCCAAACCTTTGCACCCCTTCGCTAACCACTCCTGACCCTTGAATCCACCCCCAATACTCTCACCATCTACCCCTACATTCGCCTGTCTACGATTTTGATACTAATCTGCCGGCAATTTGTATAATTTTTAATTTCTCCATAGATTTCAGTTTATCTGACATTTTGAAAATTTTTTGAAATTTCAAATCCAGTCATGATATTTGAAATCATGGAATTTGTAGTTTGATTAATTATTCCTCGATAGTCATATATTGTTCATTGTAACGTAGTAGAATGAGACTTTTTGAAAATTTTTTTTAAGGCTTCAATGATCTTTTTGTTATTTTGTTTTGTATATTTTTGGTATTTCATGTTCGTCTTGTATATAGATTTAGTTGATCATTTGGGTATCTGAGTGATCAGGCCTGCCAGTTGAGTTTAATCTCCCAAAGTTCTCAATTATCGAATTCGGAACCCACTAATTGCCCAAATTCTAATCAAGTGCCCAGAGGCTTCTCGGATACTTACGTTACTATTTCGCCATCTTCCCGGAGAAGAGACACGTTTGCTAGTGGCGAAGTTTCACCCGATATGGAAACTTGCCCTAATTTAATCTAGTGCGACATAACGAACTGAATAAGTCATACGACTCGCAGGCTTTAATAATCGTAATGAACTAACTTTTTGAACGAAACTATATAGGAAGGTTTATGTTAACGGGTATGGTCCATACTAAACAGCGAAACATGTAAATATGGTATGCGAAGATCCGAAAAAAATGTTGTTTTTCAAAAAAGGCCTTGTTTCCATATATTGAAAAAAAAAGTTGAAAAACGACGGAAATACAGTTTCACGACTTTTATCCAGAAATATAGATTTTGAAATTTTCTTTTTTTCATCTTATGATTTTTATCGGATGTCAAGGTAACATTTATTCTTGCGAATGAAACACACTATTTTCTTATCTTTTAAATTTTTCATGAATTATGATGAATTAACTTCTTTTTGGTTATACTTATCTCTACTAATTAAGACCCTGTATACGTGGATAAAATTACATTGCAATTCATAGCCTTCAATTCAGCCGCTCATTTTTAACAGTCAGACGCATTCCAAAATTGAAGACAGATCGTCAAACAGTCGCAGTCGGAAATATTATTGGAAAATTTCATAGCAACACGAAATATCAAAAAAATTGCAATTGGTACAAATTTAACGTCGTACTATTTTCACGAGCGAACCATTTTCCATTCGCCGGAAAACTTTTTTAACCACAAGACAGCTTCCATATAAATCCAAAAATTCCGCTTGCGAGCGAAAATATAAAGTAAAATCCTGCACTCTAAAATTTTCCAGAAGAACACATCTCAGCGAATAAATACTTAAAATTGAAGTGCCCCAGAGTTCTCCTATAAGATTATATGTATATTCCCATCAATGCAAATATCCCCCATATATTTCTCTAGTAACTTTCCTATCGGTTTATAAGGGTACGTACCATATTGACAGAAATGAAAAAGAAATGTCTGGCAAGCATGACAAAGGATAGATTGGGATAAAGAAACTTAGTCAAAGTATATCGTAAAATAATACCGTTTGGTAAACTCCATTATTCGACCACTTAAAAGTGATATCTACTTTACACTTAGTAAGTAAAAGGGGCAGATATTCAATCCGGATATGCGTTAGGTGACACTTCCCTTTTTTTGAAAGTGTGTATAGTAAGGGTCGCGAGATCCTTTTTCCCTTACTTTTTTTATTCTCAAGGTCCACTATCTCGTGCTTTTCTTATTTTCCATTCCCCCTTTTTTCCGCGGACGTCAAAAGTTCCCTGCGTCGCGTTTCAAGTCTCAAATCAATAAGCACAGTGACTTGCTTCTTATTTATCCCTATTCTCAAACCCATGTCAGCCTTCGCATCTCCATCTAGAATAATGGCACCATTGGGAATACTCGTAATGGTAGGGTAGTAACCTTTTTTCTCAGCAATCCTAAGCTCCTGCGAAAACGGTGACATCTTTTTCAATTTTGCCTAGGGAAATTTTTTACGTGTCCAGGGAAATTTAGAAATGTTTCACGAAAAGTGCTTATACGAGTGCGCGTTGAATATTTTTAGAAAAAGAAGACCTAGAAAAAACGCGTTTATTTCTCCCTCAGAATTCATGATCACTTTCTTCTGTTACCATAATGGATGCCGTATCAGCGCCCGTTTACTTAGTTAAATATTTAAACGTATCCCGTAATCGTTCTGCCAGCAGGCATTATTACGTATGGTCGCTGTATATAACCATTATATCATGAAACACGTGCATAAAATTGCGTTCGATATCACGTCCCAATGACCAGCAATTTACTTATGCCGTTTGCTGTGCTAGATACCATTTTAACCTGTAATAACTTCATTCGACTGGTTCTGCCGTCGGGATTGTGCTTACGGTATAGGTACATATCAAATGAAACGAGGTTAATCGATAAAGACTATTAAGGTAGAAAAATATTTTAAAATGAATCTAAGCCCCGAGTCAAACCAATTGCTATAGTCATAAACACAAAATAGATTGGAAATGAGATTAAAAAATAATAAAGGGAAAAACTCAATAGAGCATTATTTAACCATTTTCTAGGGGGCTTGTAACGCTGTTGACGTTCTTCCCTATCGTTCTTTTTGCGTTGCTTTTCTTTTTCTTAAGACTGCAATAGGGGGAAGGATAACATCTCTCGATCACGTTACCACATAAATTTTTCCTTGTCGGTAAAACCCCTTCCCCCTTATATATATGTGTGTCTCGTGACACCTTGCCACCCTTAACCCCTATTCTGAGACATGTTTTCCTATCCAGTCTTCGTAGAAACTCACCCCTTTGCTCTACGTGACTACAATGGTCATTCGAGTTTGGTCACGCTCCACGGAAGGGGTTGGCGGGATGAAATAAGGGTGAGTGGATGGATAGACGAGAGACCGAGGGGGATGAAAATTTTCGATCTGAACGTGTAGCATTTAGGAAGAATTTTGAATAAGAGAAACTTCTTCTCAGGGTAAGCCAAGAATATTGTCGGATAGTTAGGAAGATCCAATTCTACAACAGAATCCAATACTCGTTAGCTACCTCATCGCGGTGAAACTCGTAAAGCTTCAAGGCAAGTTCCAAATGCGACTCTATTATCAGTTTTCAAGAGGGCAAGTTCCTAATCCGCAAGAGATTACAAAGCTTGCGCTTGTCTTGCGTTACGGCGACTCGGGCGATTGAATGGAGAATTCGGAAGTAGGTGTCGAGTGAACTGGAAGTCTGGAGAAAGTGTGAGTTTAAAGAGTGAATGATGTTCTATATAATATAGTACAGGTTAGTATACATATATATGTATTTTACAGTGCTTTGAGATGTAAGATAAGATAAGGATTATTTTGTATACGTTTTTGGAAATTGTCACGATCATTGAAATCTTCTTGATGTACCTACCCTGTTTACTTCGAGCTAGGAAAATTAAGTGAAACAAATTTATCTCTTATATCATTACAATATTTAGAAATTGGTGTTAAAAAATTTTTTGTTTAAAAATGCGTTTTGTGGGGAAAATGATTATTGTCTGTCTCAGCGATGTAATGATTGTCGGCACTACCTGAAAGGAAGGTTACCCAATTTTCTAGGGTAGTAGGGAAATGGCAATGTTTATTGAAAAACAGTACTCGGCGTAACGGAATTTGCTACGATTCTCTGGGGATGATCCAACCCCTTTGTAAAGGGTTAGATATATACCTGAGAATGTATGGTCCATCCCCTATCGTCAAACCATCTTACCATTTACTCCTTATCCCATTGGCCTTGTCCCTTTTTATTCTTCACCAATATCGGGTGGATAAGGTGGGAATGGGGCAAGGGTGAATATAGGTGTTACCCGACCCCCCCCCCCCCATTATGCCTGGGTTCTCGAATGAACTTTTGCCAATACGAGAAGCTGTAAAACGTGACCGAACTGTAGAGAAACTCCATTGAAATCGGCACCCGCAAAAACTCGGCAATTCTTTTTGTATTGCCCGCTTCGTTTTTTCTATCGTTTTCGTCGTCGTTGACTGCTTTTTTTTACACCCCGTAGGCCCTTTAACGAAAAAGGGTGGCACGGGTCACTGGGATGATTGGGATATCAGGGCTGATATCACGCTGTACACGAAAATTGTTTCGATTCGTGACCATTCTGTATAAGGCGTGAAAAAAATTTACCTTTTTCCCCTAGGGAATTTATTCTTACCTTACTTTTGATACTAGAGGCTCGAAAAGTACAAAACTATCTAGATCGAAATTGACCTATATTTATAAGCTCAACAAAAAATCAGCCCCAACTTCTTTTCGTGCTATTTACTTTTCACCTGTAAAATATTTAACCCTGCCATTTTTCACAAAGTAAATTTTTTATTAATTTCCATCTCTCTATACATTAAATCATTTGTCCTCTGTAATTATTAACTAATATTTTCCTTTCTAGCTCTTGTCTCAAATAGATCGGACTCTATTCTAATTCTTTTTACATCGACCACCAGCCTTTTCCTTACATTTTAGTCGTTATGAAATTTGAAGATAATACTTCTATAAAATAATTTCATAACAGATGTATAATCCCTAGGCTCTTGGAGGTTGTCATACCTTTGAGAAATAATACCATGAATTCCTTAGAGCACGTTTCGAACCTACGTATGTATATCATCTCGCAATGTATTATGGCCATTTTATAAATACCATGGGGACACGCATCTGATACTGGACTCAACAGTCGTTTGTTTTTCTCCAAGAATTATGTATTTACCATACATAAGTATTCTCCATTAAAGATCAACGATCCATACAATTTGAAGAAAATACAAAACCATCTACTTATAACAAATACAAAAAAAAAAGTAAGTTGGAAGAAAAATAATAAAATTTTTTCAACCCAATCAAATAAGCACCGTTTACCTTTTTGACTCGAATAATGATTTTCTCGCGTCCCAATACATCGTCAATTCTGTCGTACCCCATCGATCCCCCTGCAGAACACCTTAGGAAAGTCTTACAGGGTAGAGGACATGGAGGTATCCTCTAAGGAATTTCTGTAGAGTGTTGTACCTTCTGTATAGAGGCTGAATGGATAAATCCTGAGCACTTATCTACCCCCTTCCCCTTTCTATCTTCACCCCCGCTCCCCTTTGTAGTAACATAAAATAGTGAATTCCGCTGGGATTGGAAGTCAGTACTTGTGCACCTATGCTACATCCTCAGGCCACTGTCCCGGTATAAAAGTACTCGAGTCACCCCCCATACCGGACTTACATGAAGAAAAAAAAAGAAGGGTGGGAATAAAATAGAATCGTCCTGGCGATGGTGGCCGTCCCCTTCGGGCCATCAAGGATTCAAAGGACACGATAAATCTAACAGACGCACACTCGCGTAGATACATTGGCTGAGCTCGACGCTTAGGTACTTTTTTTTTTTTCATCCCCCTTTTATGGCTAAAAGTGACGTTTTTACATCGACGGGGATCATTGCCACCTTTCGCTCTGATTGAATCCGACCAATCACATTCGCTCGCGGATTAATGTTCTCGATTCGTCACTCCTTTATACGAGGGGAAAAAAAAACGGGAAAAAGGAAAAACGGATTTTATCCAATAATTTGTGAGTATATCTGAAAGGGTGTGCTCTTCCTTTTTTCTTAATCTGATAATTTTTTATTCTCATTTCCTTCCATTGCAGAAAAATTTCATTATGTAAAATTTGATATATTTACATATATACGCTTTGGTAGCCTCATGCATGTAGATAGGGTTGTTTACGTTTTTCATCCTTTATATAGGGTTATTGCGTAATTAACGCCAAATTTGACACTAAAATTATTTATTATCAGATTAATGTTTATTCCTAGAATTCTATAATGACGCTTTCCGTGTCTGAAACTCAAACTGAAGGATTGTTGAGATTTCGAGGGAATACGACGCTGTCTTCTTGAAAAGAGTAAATTTTCACAGCGCTTCTCGCTTTCAGCAAAGTTAAGCCGAATGTACTATGTACGCGAAATCCAACCGCTTGTAGAAGTCTGTATTTGTGGAGTGAATTCCTCGTAATTGTTCTTCACTCGTTTCAGTCTTGATTGCGATGACAGTTGTACCTTTCTACGTACAACTCGACAGGAAACTCTTCCTGCTTTATTGTTAGAAGACGTCGCGACGTATAAGACATCGGAAGTTTGAGAGTTGTTAAAATAGCAGAGAAATTCCAAAGTCTGGAATTTTCATGTACGGAGCTGTGTCTAAGAACACACAAAAATATACGAAATGAAAAAGATTATAAAAATCCAAAAGTATTTGTCAAGTATGCACGAATTTTTCACCTCTTTTTAGAAGTAGTAACGAGTTAAACATTTTTTTCTAATTCCAATACAAAGATCAGTTTGATTGGCAATAAGGTCCTTGTTGAGTACAAGATTATGGTACTTGTAATTGCCAATTATAATTAAAGTTAAATCCTAGCACAAACCAGTGATTACATGTTCTGGTTTTTTTCGATTTCGTCCTCGAGTGGTCAGATGCTAACGAACTTTAAATTGTCAAAGGGTGAGTTTTTACAAAAATAATTTCCCTGACTTCAACTCAATTTTACATTTTTTACCATTTTCCTTTTGATCGATGATGAATCTCTTTCATCTACTAATAAAAGATTACTTTACAAAGAAGGTAATCGAATTTCCTGTTGGTTTATTTCTGAGTCTTGACCCTCCAGCAGCGTGATAAACACTACTATGGCAATTTAAATTTGTTATTACTAAAGTAACATCGATCATGTTGGAGGGTTGTTACTTTCTTGATCTCGTTTCCAAACTTTTGTTTCATATTCAAAATTGTTATCGTTGCAAACGACTATTATTATGTATGATAAACGACCTGCTTTTCATGAAATTCGAAACCAAGCTGAACCGTATTAAACGAAATGTAGGTATTAGTGGAAAAAATAAGATGCTTAACCTGTTTTACAAATAAAATGTTTACTTTGGCTGATGATTCTCAGCGCAATGAAGATCAAACGGATACAGATATTCTTATTTCTTATGTCACACATCATTATTCATGAGTTATTTTTCCTTTTAATAATAAATTTTTATTCGAGTATTGTATAGAGTGAATCACCTTTTTTTTCAACATTCAATTTGTATCCGAGTATCAAAAGTATTGCCTAGATTATATATACTGTCGAACGAGTTGACGTACATTCATATTTTTGACGTTGCTCAAACAATGTTGAGTTTTCAAAAATTTCGAGTTCATCGAACAGCTCGCATAGTTAGAGTCAATTACATTTGCATGTAATAATAAAATAAAAGCGTATGGTTTGGAATTAATGGATTTACGTTTTATTTAATTTACATTTAATTTGCGTAAGTAAGCTTTCATCGTTTTTAGCACTCTGTGCTGGTATAATCGTCCTGACCTACATTACGTGATACATTATTTGGTACTGTGTAATATACTGTTCCATGACGTATAGCTTTAAATCTTGATTCAGCCTATCTAAAATATACATGCCAGTACAGAACAGCAATAGGGATTGCTGTATAGTCTGTAAACTATTGCAGCATGTTTTATTGAACAGTTAAAAAAAATTGTTTTTCTCTTGGGAAATAGTATTTACAGGTACTGTTGAAGTATTTTATCATAACGATTTTTTATCTAGTCTCGGCTTGAAACCTCATAAATAATATGTCATATACTGTTTACTTGATGAGGTTATAAAAAAAAGATTTTTTTAAATTCAAAGAAGGAAGAAAAAATCTTCATCTCATGCTTTCCGCAGTCTTAAAAAGATTTTGAGTTTTTATATATATATTTTTTAACACCTTCAAAACTCAAGAAAGTAAGGCTATTTGAAAGCAAGTTTTAAGAGTTCTTCTTATCGCGCGATTCCAAGTGAAGGGTGAATATCGTTCTCCTTGACATCCGGTTTGAGTATCTCGACCGACCGGAACCACTTTTGGTGTCTTCCGTCTTTATTACCGGGTTCCATTACCGCTAAACCAAATTAATGACACCATTATGTCATTAGGTTTGGAAGTCTCGGACGAAAATTCTAATTGTTCGAAAAAACTTCACTGAGTTAATTGCTTCGTTGATTTTATGTTCTTTGATTTTTTAAATTCCATTTCTTGCCTCCCTTATGGATGGTGATATTGATTTGTTGAATTTTCACTTTTCTTACCTATCCAATTTTGCGCTTGAATCAAGCACGTTTTGGGTTGGGTTTCAGTAGCGTTACATCCCTAGAATATTTAGATCCGAAAATCTGTGTAATCTCTTGAGACACCTCTTACGACGCCATTGGGCCATTAAGTAAACTCCCTACAAACCAATTTGCAAATTCTATTTGTCAAAAAGCCCTTTATAAAATCTGACACTGTTTCTAGTGGATAAATTCAAAATTGAGACGAAGGCCAGGTACGCCTCGTTTCGTACTCATCATCTTCTATTATAATTACATAAAGTACATTTTTTGGAAATAGTTTATCCAATAGATTTCCAAGGTGGTTCGATGTACCGTATCTCATAATAGTATCGTAAAAGAAAAGAAACTCAGTTTATTTATATAGTATGAAAATCAAGTCACCTAAAAGGAAAAGAGATTTTCTTGAAAACTGACCCGCACTATTTCCTTACCAAAGGGCGTTTTGAAAGGACGTAGACGTTTGACAAGTGGCCGCCCTAGGCGTTTGGGTACACAGGGGTTTTAGTGCAATTACGTGAGATTATTGAACGCAGTTACTAATAAGAGAAGCCGAGCGGTAGATAGAAAATAATAGGTCGCTAGTTGTGGCACGTAAATCACGTTAATCAGGGGGTATTCTGAGGATAGTTTCCCGTGAACGAGTGGAATATAGGTTCGTACAACAACTTAATCTAAGTTTGCTATCCTCCAAACCCCCCACAGTAACTGTTTCGTGTACCAATAGGAACGCGTGCCATGTGCGGTAACACTTTCGCGCCTAGTAACATTTATCGTCTAGGGGAAAATGTAGTGAAACGACTATACAACATTATCGTGAAGGTTTGGCTCTCCAAAGCTCTACAATTAGTTTATCATACTAGATTTCACTTTGACGATAGCCCCTGTACAATTACGAGGATAATTCTCGGGACATTTTAAGAGCGTGTTCTCCTCTTTCATGTCCTCGCCATCACGATTCTCTAAAAATGTTTGCGACACCAATGACCCATCCATCTTTTTTTTTTCAATTCTATCTTATTTTCGGACTAACGTGACCTGACTCAACAATATTCTAACTGTTAACTACCTTATTGATGGCTATCTTTTATTAATAGCGTCGTTTTTATTCCCAACCTATTTTCAACTGTGACCTAGGAACATGTTTCTTTTTTAAGAATAAACTTAAGTATACTGTATATCGTAACGATACTTATAAATGTACTTTGTGACACTTTTTTGGGAATTTTTTTTTCAATCTATTATACATACATATATCGCTCGTCTTTTAAATTTGCTCACCTTTACTTCTTTCTTTGACTGTCATTCAGGTAGTACCAAGCCATGGATACATACCGAAGAACTAAGCGCTGAACTTGGAACGGAAGTGCTACTACCATGCCATCTGAAGTTGCCGGAATGTGGCGGACTTCACAGTGTGAAGTGGTATCACAACTCAACGAGGATCTTAATATTCAGCGAGAGTGCAGGACTGACACGTATGAATAACGATATAGCGGCAAGGTGAGTACAGAAAGTACAAGTAAACGTATGCCAGTAGAAATTGAAAATTACCCAAACAGTTCCATCTGGTACTCTCGTCCCTTCGTTCACGTATCGTTAACGGTTTCATTCGCTAAAAGGTTAAAGGAGTATTTCATGCAAACTCAAAACCATGCAGGTTCGGTACTTGATCACTTAAAGATTGAGAATCTGTGGAAGAAATTTATAATGATAAGATATACTCCAATAGAAACCTTCGATAGGAACGGTATGGGTGAATGGAAATAATTGACTTACTTGCACGCACTATTTTTGTGTAGCACTGCTATTGCATCAGCCCCTTGGACCAATTTAGTATCGTTCCATACAGTAGACAAACAGTGTGGCTAAAAATGTTTGATAAGCGATCAAACCGTCGGAGGAATGAACGTGAAAAGAAATTTTGAGAATTTCTTTTTAGCTGGAAACGAGCATGTTTTTCGGGTGTCTGGTTGGCTCCTGGCAATTCTACTGCCTATTTCTATTAGCTTTTTGGCCATTCGAATCTGGTACGATTGTTCTCGTCATTCAATTATAATGGAAATACGATCTGGCTAAAGCTTATACAAGAGCATATCGGTTGACTGACTGACTGATTGACTGACTGACTAACTAACTAGCACAGGAAGATCAACGTTAACGCATCAACTCAATGCTAATACTACGTCCAGGGGGTTAAAATACATAGGAATTTCTCATGCAATTTTACGAAATGAGGGTTGTATCTGTGTGAACTTGATTAACGGATGATATTAGGGGCTGACAGGAAGGGTGTGAGTATGTATAGATGAATCGGAGCCAAGGGTTATTTGTGAGAACGAATTAATTTTGGATCCAAGGGGTTAAGGGTAAATTGTCGAAATTCTTTTATTGGCAAATACACTAGTGAAATGGGAATATTCAGGGTTCTTTTTTTCTTTTGTGCAAGACTTCCCAACCCTCCGTATGATGTTTTCAAGTGGTATTGTGGTATTATACGAGTTCAGTATTGGATTTACTTATCGTGCTTGATGGATTTAATCTTTTTGGGGAATTTCCCTGGCTTTCGGAGTATCCATGAAATCGGGGGCAATTGTGGCTTCGTGAATCGCCATGAGAAATTGTTCTTTTATCAGGAATGGATCGACGGTGCGGCATACCTTTGATTCCTTGGCATCAATCTTGTGATGGTTATTATCGTAGAAAGAGGCACGATATTATAGTGTGTGTGTGTATATATATACAATTAGGATATACCGCGAGGAACACTATTACTATATTTATTTATTGAGTGCGGCTTTTAGTTCGGTCAAAGAAACTAGAACGTCGTCTCCCAAGTACAAGAGAAAACAAACTTTTCAAAGGGGTAGGTGATACCAAAAGTGTCTAGTTACAATCTCTGAATTGAATCGTGTAATTTCATAAGAATAGAATTACATAGTTTACGAAGCTTATCTCATGAATTTGATTTTTGACAATTTTTTTTAATATCAAAAACGATGTTGCCTAAAATCAGTGATACCGAGATAGGGTACCCACTTAGGGTAAAAAGATTCGTTCGCGTATCGCGTTTGCAGAAGTAACAAAGGTCACACCCAAAGGGTATCGAAGGGTCCTGGATTATTTCCTGACGCTCCTTTTGGGGTTAGAAGTAACAAACGAGGGTTCTAATTGGCCGCGTTTAGACCGTCTACCCGTCATCTCGTCGACGCGTTAATTCTGCAGGACCATCCCTTATTCTGAACTGTGGGCTGGGACTTTCCACCCTCGGCAACCGTCGCCACCTCTCAAAACCCTTTAGTCTTTGTCAGGATAGACATTAGCGACATCAGGAAGGCACCCTTAACGAGATCTCTGGGCTAGTATATCCTGCACTCGGGATTATAGTTACGAATTAGTAACCTAAATGATCTGCTGCAGACTACAGCTGGGGGTTGCAGCTTCGTTCATTGCCAAGTCTGTAGCTCGGAGGTAGAAATGGGAATTACAAATTTTTGAAAAATTTTCCTAAAAAGGAAATAGAAATTTTGATCTCTACGAATGCAGCAGGAAGACTGTATTTCAGGGTTGTAAACCGGACACCCTCATGTTTACATTGGTTTTTTTGTGTACATTTCGACGGAGGTAGAAACGTACCTTCCATCTATAAATGCTTCATCCCCTATCGAACCAACCCCTTTTTGCACAAAACTGGTCCGGCCAGATAAAGCGTTACGGGCGATTTACCCCAAAGTACTGTCACGTGGGAAAAAAAAAGTTTTAGCCCTGGACATTGTTGCCCACTTTTTTCTATCCCAACCCTCTCACCCCCTACTCAACGAACGGTATCGTGTACTAGGACGAATAGACACCCCCTGCCATGATAGCCGAAATTCACGTCTCCCATTCTTCGACCCACCCCGTCATCCCTGTCACTTCATTGACACTTTGTGAAATATCCATCCTGAAGCTGCTAGGTAGGATTTGTTTCCTTTTTTTATTATCTGGTTTTCATGGAGTTTCGAATGTTTTTCTCTTTTACACACAGCCATGAGCACATTTCATGATTCTCGATACGTTTATTGTTACGGCCACTTTTATTACAGGAAGCAGCAATAGTCGCTACGTGGTTAATGCAGGATATTTGAAACTGCATACGTACTCATGCTTGTGCATCATGATGCACAGGAATTTTAATTACACCTTCTGCGTTACCTAGCTGTAACCTTTAGTTTATTCGAAAGAGAGAACTATTTTTTTCAAAATTATCACCCCGGTACCGAAAGCGAATATATAAAATTTCTTCTTGGGTAGATTCTTTGTAAACAGGATAAGGAATTCGTGCGAGAAGCTGCAAACAATTATAAGGATGCCCATCTGTGATCTTCGCTAACGATTGCAAATGTATTCATTTTATTCATGAATACTGATTGCCACCGTGTACTTAGCTTAATTATGCCCTGGCTCCTGCTTTAATGCCAGTAACAAAATCGTCCAGGAACGTCGTATCGATACATCAGCCCCCGTTGCTCCGTCACTTTAGCCATAACGAGGTATATATCCCACGTGATTCAAGTACCGGGGGGAACACGATATAATTTTGATATATCATTAACTAATAAAAGTAATTTAGGTCAAAACTCAAGAGCGTGTACCATATCTAGGGAATATCTTTCTTTAACCTTAGTTTTTCTTGTAATTCCTGCTTCATGAGATTGTCTCCTTGATGAGATATAATGAATTTAAGATTACTCTAGGCAGCTAAGATTAGAATAATATTATGTCAAAGTGTTCAAATTTTTCTTATAATTTATAGTATTATTATAATGATATTATAAAACTATTACAATCTTATTGTATGCATATAGTACATTATTTTATCGATAGTATTATAGTATTATAATACAATTTGCAAGCTGTGGAAATAAAGAGAGAACTGACTGACAATGAGAGCACTCATAGTGGAGAGTTCCAACATTTTTTATTACAAAAAACAGAAACCATGTCCGCAGAAAAATTATTACCAGTCTAATGGTCAGTATTTTGACAGTGAAATATTGTAGTGGCAATGACAGCAATTCTGTCAAAATTTACCATTGTGATTGTAAGCCACTTTGTCAATCTCACTAAAATTGTCAATGTCATTAGAAATTTATCGTTCTTCAAATGCAAACTATTGCTCTAACAGTCGCAAATAAACGTTTTTCCACATGTATCATAATTTTCTCGATCGTTCCATGGCTTTTTTGTTAACGTACGACAGACATGACACAAGATCATTAATTTTATAAAAATGTATGTTATATAAGAAATTTAAAAAGAGAAAATTTACACAGAATCACGTATTTCTATATTCCTTTTTTTTTTTAAATCTCTTACCCGCACCTCCGGTCCAAGCGTTGACTCTTTACTCAAGGTCAACGACTAAAAATAGAACTCTGAAATGGCGCTTCAAACTGTCGTAAAAACTTTTCCTCAAAGTTGCTCGCGACAAACAGATTTTTTTGTAATCATTACGAAATGCAACTGGATTGAGTTATTCAAATTATAGTTGTGTATATCTATAAACCAAATTTTACCTATTCCTTCAAAAATCATGACAGGTCAAATACCGCAAGTTGAGAAATTACTAAGTTCGTTGGCATTGATAACCTAGGTCTTGCCGCCATGAATCAATGAAAGATTAGAATCTGTGCTTTCATTATTCTAAATATGGCTTGTGTCGTCCCATATGCAGGGTATCTCACCGAAAGTGTAGACCTCGATCATTTTCGTTATTATTGAAGATACGGGAAAAAGTTTCAAACAAAAGTATTATGGTTTCAAGGGGACCGGTTTTTCATTCAAATGTTTTTTTTTTTTATATGCGTTTGATTTCGAGATGCAGCATGTTACATGTTTTTTTAAATGGAACATCATTTTCTGTTGGTAGAAGAAAATGTAACGCGGTTATTTTTCATAACATTTAAGACCCTGCAGACTAAAATTTACCCAGCCATTTCGAAGTTATTGAGAACTGAATTTATTGAACAATCTTCGATTTCGAAATTAAGCACGCGAACCCTAAATTCTCTAGCGGCACTACAATCAAAGATTCAACAGTAACGGAAATAATCAATGTGTACACTTTCGGTGAGACGCCCTGTACATACAGGGTAGGACAGTACTTATTATCAGCAATAATGCATCGACAATTATGCTGTGCGAAGGTGCTAATAGTTATTGTCTCATCTTGTATATAATTATCAAATTTTTTACGGCTCATTATAAAATGATATATTTTCGAAAAATATTGTTTAATTTCAATGTACAGCATAGAAAGCCGGTATGCTTACATGGCAGGTAATAAGGGTTGCTTGAACTCTCTGTAGCCCTTAAGTCTGGCACAATTCGTTACGGAATTTCCTGGCTGCCTTCATTAACGAGGGTAGTTCATTTTCAAATCCAAATTTGACCTGGAGACCCACGTCACTAGTTTGCTGACAAGTTCACTGCCACTTCGCGGTACAAGCATCTACTTGATATTTGAGTCTAATAAGTATCTCGGGAGATACCGTGGCGTTTCTAAGCTTGCCAATGTTTTTGTAAGGATTATTGCTCGAAAGAGCTTCTAGAGAAAGCCCGTTGAAGATTGTTAATCCCATTAATATCTAGAGTGCTAGTAACAAGATGTTTGACAAAGTATCATTAGTAGCAACGTGTACGTTGAAATCCTCATTAATAACATTATATTAAGCCTCGTTATCGTCACGCGACTTGTAGAATTTTACCTGTACAAAAATTACTCAAACATTATCCTACGAGAGTTATGACGTCCTTACAATCTATTTAATGCTCAACAGAGAAGAAACTTTAATTCATATCATCAGCTACTATATGTACTAGAAGCGTCTAATGGGGAAATATATATCGGGGGGGGGGGGGGTATGTACATTTCTCAACCGGGAATGTAGTCTATTTTCAAGAAGATTTCACTGAAATTCTCGATACTTCGTTAGACGCAGATTATTGGGCATCGTGAGAATCATTACGCAAGGGATTCAAAATGAGGAATCTTGGGTAAACCGAGTATTGATAATGAGAAATTCCGTATTGGTCCAGCGGAGGTGAACTGAATATATGGTAGCTGCTTGTAAAATTCTATAGAACCTTAAGCGCATGCGCAACCATTTTGACAATTATAGTAATACATGTATGATGTGTGTTTGCGTACAAGTGCTTTGGTCCACTTTTACCGGTAATGTATATATTGTAGTATAATCATTTCAGTATCCTGTGATTTTGACATGGTTACCAATCTGCTGATTTTCATCCCCCAAGCTGCCTACAGATACGGCTACCAACAATCCCTCCTGGCCATATACCCCGTTACGCTACCATTCTAGTTTCCCTTGCAACCCTCTAACCAGGATATCCATTGTCCCGTCAGCTCGAATGGACGATCGCTTAATTTGGTTAATTATACCGAGATCGATGATATTTTCAAAGGGAACGAAATGTCCTGGCTCTTTGAATTTGAGGGGAATGAAGAATACCGCAATCAGTGCTGAAAACTTTGACATGAAATACGGATCAGTTTCGAAAATAAAAGAAACGTACAAATTTATGTTTATTTTTTGTACCAGTCATACAGATTCATTCGGATAAAGCATACCGTTTGAAGTTAGCACGTGTCATTTGATTTGTATGGTAAAAAGCGTCTTTCATATGTGTAATTTATTCGAAGAACTTCGTACAGTATGCACAATTTTTTTACCCGATGATAATTATTATTTTTCCAAATTTCAGCTCCGAGATAATCAACGAGGCCAACGCGACAAAAACTTTATTGAAAATACCGAACATCAAATTAACATACGAAGGACTGTACAAGTGCGAGCCTACCTATGCGACTGTCAATCGTGAATGTAATTACATGCAGCAAATCGCCCTTAATGTTACTGGTAAGTGACTTTTAACTCATTAAAATGTATTGAATGATCATCGATTATGGAAAACGTCTGTTGAAAATGATGAAACGTGGAGTGGCTGCAATTTTTTTCGGATTTAACTAAAACAAGGAAAGGACTTATTGTTAGTCGGTCGTGTTGTGATAAAGTAAAATGATAATGACTATGTAATCGTTAGAGGAACAATACTCTGTGAAAGAAATTTTAAGTAAAACGTTGAAACAATTTTCTGTTGAATTACCCTTAATGTAACTTATGCTTGGTTCTATAAATATATACACATGCCGTGATCCAAATACATTGACCCGTGCATGGACTGAGGATTGCACGTGGAATTAGCATTGTAAATTAGCCTTGTACAAAAAATGGATTAACTTTAACTCATCCTCATAGTAGAATTTATCTTACTCGCTGGATGTCTGCCTGTGAGCTTTTCTACTTTGTATTTAAATACGGCGTACGACACTTGGATGATTTTTCATTAGATTCTTCTCGAAACGATGGAAGGAGCTCTTTGATCTCTTGCCGACAAGAAAGTTCTTTGACTTTGACTTATGGAGGAAATGTCATGCTTAAATTTTCGTATAAAACTTACATAGAGTGTGGAGGATTTTATTAAAAGTGACTTTATACTCATTACATTCCTTTTTTCCCCCTTAGATTCTAAAATCCTTTTCGTTTTATCTCCGCACGATAAACTTTAATATGAAAATTTGTGTTTTTTGTTTTTAACAATATAACCATTATCAATATTTTATTCTCATATATTTATATTCCAACAAAATATGATAAGGTCATATACAATTTTTGTCCGTATCCAATGTGGTGATCCAATACAAAAATCTTTTAGCAATGAATTAATCATTATTTATCAATAATCTAGTCAACATCAGATATCTTTCTAATGATTTGAAAATTTTTTAAATCTCTCGTACCACTTCCTTATCCCCCCCCCCCTCTGTCCCTTTTTCACCAAAGAGTTCGATAAGGAAATAATACTATATCCACGAACTCAAAAAGAATTCGCGGAATAGCATATAACGCATTTGTGGCTTTACGGACGTATTTCACAACTCTCTGCGAACGCCCTGAAATAGCATTGTGTCTTTTTCTGGTGTTCTGTCTGACAAAGGCTACAGCGACGTTTGCAGGAGTCGCTGTAAGTTTTGAAATACGCTCTATATTATCTTTGCGAAATGGCTACGATTCTTCATGGGATTATATTGTCGTGCCTCCTGACCCTTTATATTACTTGATATTACATAAAACAACGTGTCTCGCTTGCGATGCATGAAGCGATTCAGATTTCTTTTTCACCGTGAGTTAAATATTACGTCAATTGTCGTTAGGTGAGTTGCATCGAAAAACATTTCTATAAATATATTGACTGTTTGGAATGAGTTTCTAGAAAACTTTTTCACTCCCCCAGACATCTATTAGTAATATTTATAAATCCTCGTAATTGAATTTGACGATACGTAAAAAGTTGACTAAGTCGGTGTATTTAAAGTTTCAAATCCTTTAAAGGGATTGCTGGATAGCTCGGCTTTAAGGGTTTCGCCTGCGGCAATGCAGAGGGACAATAGGAGCGTTCGACATTTCGGGGGTAGCAATGCGACATTCGTGTCACGAGAGCTAGAACCAACCCCTCTATTTTGGTGCTGTAGTAACACCCTTCGAGTCCGGCTAGGTTCTAGATGCCACACTGAGAGTGACTGACTATCGATAGTGGGGTAGTGTAGTCAGTAAGGGTAGTTACTTAAAAGAGACCTGAAACAGCTGATATATAATACGTCTCGTGACCGAGGCCCATATGCCATCAACCCTTAGAGTGTGCTCATTGAATAGGAGTAGCTGGGCTGCGCGGCGCGTGACGAGCTGCACCTTGTTTAATTCACCTTTTAGAAGTCGACGATTATTGATCATCCCCTATTTTCTGTCGCTAATTATCGGCTACTTGATTAGCGTAGTTTAAAAACCTTAGGAATTTATTGACTAGTTCCCGTCGACTTTTTCTTTCATTCTTGGCCGGACTCACGTTATCTTCGACCAAATATCATCCCCCGTCTCCTGAACGTGGATTGTCACTTCAACCCAGTTTTTTTGGTACATTAATCAACATTTGCTCAGGACCATTTAAATACTGCGATCGATCGAGCCCGTTACTGTTTATCCGGTATATCTCATCGGCTGGGGTAACAACTCCTAACCAGTTCGAAGCCACCCCTTCAGCCACCCACTGGCCAGTACCTCTGCGCTGTGGCCAATATGCATATTCGTAACGCCTACATGACTGAATCCAATGAATAATCGGTGTCGGACGACTTGGACAAAAAATTTGTTTGAAATGAACGAAATTCAGTAGTTTTTAAATCAGAATTACAGTTTCTTTGACTGGCAATGATGAAAAATATTCACGCGCGGGAGTATAAGCAAATATTAATTTTCCAAAGTGCAAGCTTGAAAATGGGCGTGTATGACCTTTCACAGATACGTATTTATATGTATTATCAGTTTGAGGGTTACTGAATTTTATTTGTAGCGTTTACCTATGCTAAAATTGTTTTTTTACGCGGTAATGTGATGCACAAAATTTTGACAATTTCAATTTTGCTATTCATCTGATAATTTTTCTTGTGTCACGTTATATTTTCAATTCCCTACAATTCTTGGAATTGCGCCTACATGGCTCGTACGTGTAACAGTAACGTCGCGAAACACTTTATAACGGTACGCAAAAAGTAAAGTAATGTCGTGCTGAGTCAGACACGTAAAATCAGATGTAGCGGATCGCGTGTGTTACGCTCGGACATTTCTAAATGCGTAGAATATTTCATTATAAAAGAAATTAAGATTCTGAGCACAGCGAAGAATATCGCTTTTTAAAAATTTAAACTCGTTCGGCCAATGGAGGAAGGTATAATACATTAGCAAACATATTCATCACTTGCATCTGTTCATGTATCCCACATGCCGTATACCTAATTTCGGCAAGTCGAATGCTAGCTTTCGGTAAACTCATTGAATTATGTAGCTTCTGTCGCGGCAGAGCAAGTACGCCAATAATTTCTAATTAACGTATAATGGTTAATTATGAGAGTCTCCCGTGCTAATGCGGCTTACTGCGCTTGCTGACCGCCAAGGATAATGTATCCTGCAGGTTGCGCTGCCATAACGTTACTCTCGTTAGTCGAGCGACCGACCGACCGGTGAAACCAACCTAAACCTCTATGTCCTTGTCAAAGACCCTACTTACAATTCATCCTGAAAAATGTCTTGGGTATACGAAAGTAACCTGAACCTTTTTCAGATATTTCCCATACTGCCTTTTGTCTTAATAAAAATTTTCTTCTATAATCATAGGTACGTATAACAATATTGAGATCAAAAAAGGTAGAACGGTATTTTAGTGATAAATTTGTACCAAACCGAAATACCTGCTTTTTGTACCGCATTGTAATATCCGTTACTTGCATTAAAATTTCCATGTACCATTGTATTAATGGAGATTTATTGCGAACAATTTGGTAGCTTATGATTCTATAATTATCCTTAAGCTTGTCAAAGCAATAGTTATAATGAAATTTTGAAAGTTAAATGAAAATTTTTAACATTCGATAACAATAAGTTAACATGATTCTATTAAAGGAAATCAACGATTCATGCTGCTTGCTTTTGAATGGAAGAATTTTTTATTTCGTTCTTTATTCAAGTTAATGCTCCGACTTTTGGGATCATTAACTTGGGATCATTAGCATTAAGGTAGTATGAGCATGATCCCCATCATATAGAAAAGTGATTTTTTTATATGCAATAGAATAGACTTAGAGAATGTCGTCTGTTAAATTTTAAAACACGTCACCGACTATTTACAGTAATAATTAATGTGCAAAATCGGGAAATTTAGTACATACTATATACGGAATTCGTACAGATAAAACTTTGAGATCGAAATAATTATTCTTTGAAATTAGCCACTCCGCGAAATGAAAGCATCAAACATCGAGAAAACTGTCACGAACACGCACGTCCCTTAAAAAACATATGTTACCGAAAATGTGGAATAGATATCGTCGATTAAACTGACACGAGCGAGAGTACGAAAATCGGTAATACGACGTCCCGAATCGTCGTCTGCTTTTTCGATAACCCCACTTTCATCATTTATCTTTTTTTGTATGCTTTTTCTGACACAAATCGTCCTTTAGTACGTCCGTAATTAGAATGTATATTATGCTAAGGCATATTAATTCATATCGGCTTTTATCATCGATCGTAAGCAAACTCTTATCAAACCGTCACAGAATAGCCGACTACAGCGTTGTCACGCGTATTCCGTGAATCGCAAGGTGGCGGCCGGCTAGACAATCTGAGTCAAATGTCAATGCTATTTGAACTACTAACGTTTTATAAATATTTACGCATTATCATCGCAAACGCTTCTTAAAATTTCTCTCTTTGTATTATGATTTTTAATATACCGCAATGCCTAGTACTTCGGTTTCTCCTCATAATTAAAATTATAGATTTTTTACTGATTATGTACTACGCTCATGCTACATTAAAAAAATTTTTGTTTTTAACTTGAAAAGTCATTAAGTATTTGTTTGATTATGTACGATTATATCAGAAAATAAAGGTAGGTGCGATTTTTTCAAGTTGTTAGATCGATCATTGAACGATCGGGAAGGTTGAAAACTCTTGGGAATTGTGTATACGCTATATTGATTGAAAGTGACAGCTTATAGAAAATTCGATATTTCAGACTGAATTTCAATTTCTTATTTATTTTTCTTTTCTCTTTCGTCTTGACGTTTGTAATATTACGATAGAAGGATATTTGACCTTAAAAGCACATTTTCTTACGGAAGCTCATGCTTACGAAAATTGTTTGACGTATTTGACATTTTTGATTTTCTGTGTTCACTTATTTATTCATTTTTTATCCCTTTCTTCTTTTATTCTCTCAATTTCCATATCCTTTCGCTGGAAATGTTACTATGAATTTCTTTCATTTGTTTTTATATTCTATTATTAGAACTTGAATTTATTATATTAAAAATCTTGGGACCACTCGAGAAGTGGAAGGAAAATTATGGATTTAAATTATATTACTTCGGAAAGCCTCCTGCGTTACCCAGTATATCAAACAGCCTTGGCCTCTGGGAATTGTTTCTGAAAGATCTTATAGATTTTAAAAGTCCGCAACTTAGCCAATTCGAATCTTTCACTTATAACGTCTGTTATATTAAAAAATGTCACCTTAACTTTTCATTGTGCGCGGGACGACGCGCACGATGTGTCATGTTGGACAGGAATGAGTAGACAACGAAGAATGACACCAGTCAACCTTCCAAGACGCTAAGTGGCCCTTGAAAAAAAAAACAGACAATAACATATGAAAATCTGTATTGAATATCAGTTCAGGTGTTCTGATTACGTGAGTGATGTTGTACACGTATCTAGTAGCGTTGCAACCTAGCTAAATCACTACCCCATTTCTTAGGTTCATTTTTCTTTTTCCACCCCTAGCACAGGCCTTCAGTATAGAAGGGCTGAATTTCGTCGGCGAGAGCACATCAAGGCTTGACTATAACTTCCAGCCTTCTGCCGAAGTTCGCTTGGGCAGGAAAAAAAAAGAAGAGTCTAAAGGATGAAGTAATATATAATAAATACCAAATCCACCTTAGCTAGGCTACCGGAGTGAAAGTTTAGCCTTTCGAGATTCCGACGCTTTCCCTAAGGAATTCTTTGAAATTTTTTTCTCTCAGTGAATTTTTTATATTCCCTAAACGTTAAAATCCGCGTGTACAGTTTCGAAAATGGAACGTGACATTTGACGCGTGATAACTCGTGTTAATTTTAATGCGTAATTCAGTGCTGCCATCTAACGGCTCAGGAAATAAATTACATATTGTTAAGAACAGAGCTAGAGTTTTCAAACGAAAACCCACGGTTCATAAAGTATATAGGGTAAACGAAAGGATATAACAAAATCAAATATTTTTGCTAAAAAATTGTTGAGAAAAAGCTTATGCATTTTTAGTGAACTTTTGTTGATGGGATAATCCTGAATGTTGCTGTTTTCGTATATATTCAGTCTGTTCGATTTCTACCACTTTAACACACGTCTTCCTCGTGAGACAATAGGCTCTTACACAGGTAAGCATTATTCGCCGTCTTGAATTCTGCGAGAGAGCACGTTCCTCAAACAAGGCGGATAATATTTCGTTGCTTGCCAACTATATACATCAATATCTAACTCTTCTCTGATGTTAAAATTCGATTCCGGTAGCTTTGCTCCAGGCTGCTTGATAACACATGAAAGTGTTAAAAAAAAGGCACAAAGAAAATATGTGATATGAAATAAAAGACATGGAGTTTTGGAAAATCTACAGCAGTTTTGGGAAATATTTTTAATATTTATTTTCGTACACTTTTATGTTTTTTTTTTGTTGGTATTTGAGTATAACGAAAATTGTTAGCATCGATTAAACACCCTAGTGCAAAGTTTAGATATGAGAAAAAGCTTTCATGTCTGTGATTTAATCTGGATCGAGTCTTCTTTTATCTCGATTAAATATAAATCCGTTTATATCCATGTTATTGGAACTGCCTTTTCGTAGAGCTTGTATTTTATAAAAGTCAAAAAGACTTGCTTGTTCGTCGATATTGTAAATAATTGATTTTGACGTAATTTCAAAATCCTCAAAGGGTTTACTTTGGAAAGTTCAACAACGGGTACTGTGGTAGTACCTTCTCCTTTTTTACCCTACTGCCGCATCTAACCGGTGGTTGTTCCCGCTTCTTTGTCCGTCGAATTACTTAAACTCGGGGGTTGGTTTAATCGTGTAAATTTTATCAATCAATTAAAACGAAAGCGCAACCCCGTCGATGAATTGATTTTTTATTTCCTGGCTTTGTCAACAAAGTTTTCGATTGGAAGTAATTTTTGTTTGAAGCATTTACATGAAAATTTGAAGTAGCTACTGACAAGCTCAACTGGTTTCATCACAACGAGACGTCAGAACAAAAATTAGATTAATCCTCTAGAAGAGAAAGTAGAATCAATCCTGAATTAGCAATTAAATGCTCGAGGGATGCACGTGAAATTCTCGAGTTTAAATCCACCTCCCCAATAACTTTATTTGTGATTTTTCCATATGTCCTATAACCATCCCCTATGACCTTGCACCATTGACGGTCGTGGACCTGAAATTTGTCAAGTTCATGACCAGTTAGTCAATAGTGCTTATATGAAAGTTTAATACTATTAATCAATGTGGGGGAAGAAGAGAGTAGATCGATAAGCATTAAACGATTAATTGACTAATTCTTGGTGAATCATATAAGTACATATAGAGATTGCAATATTTTTGGTAAAATTGATATACCTGATTATAAAGGGTGCAAGAAATATTGCATAGCGACGTAAATACGTCAAATATTTGCGAAGGTATAAAATAATTATAAAATAACTCTAAATCGAATTAAAAGTTCATGTAAATGAGATAGTAGCGAACGAAATATTTCTTAGGAAGTGTACTCCGTTCTTTCTCGTATCCTTCCGGTTTCAATGGTGTGCAGATGTGGAAGGAGGGATACCGATTAAGAGGGTAGCGGGTCAGTGACGAAGTGTTTTCGTCATTCCAGCTGATCCCAGGAGAATTGAGAAGGCAAAGGAATTTAATTTCACGCTCCCTCGGGAAACCAAACGACTCCGCCTATTCGTCCAAAAAGGAGATGATGACGCTTACCCTTAGGGTGGTACTCGTTGCTAACGTTACTAGCGATGGGTTGGGGTACTACTTTTGCGTTGGTAGTACTGCTATGATTTTGCCTGTTGTGGTTGTAGTATCTAATGCCGTCGCTTTTATGAAGGTAGCTTTAACGTTTCTGATCGTTCTGTTGGCAGAACTGATGTTTCTGGCTATGTTACCGGTATCATTGGATGCTCCTCCTACCATTTCCGTTTCTTTGGTCAGCCAGAATTTCCTGCTGTTTCCACCCTTCTTTGCTCTTTATAACGTCCTCATTTTCCTTTTCTTTTTTTTTTTAGCAACCCCTTGTTCCGATTATATTTACGTGATCTTTTGATATCCTTTGCATATATAGCTGCTTGGACAGGTACAATTTTATTTTCAATTTGTTTCAATTTGCATCACTTGTGATTATTACGTAAGAACGACCCTACACTAATAGGGGGGAGGAAGAAGCCTTAAACGAATAACTTGTGAAATTTTTAATCGAACATTTGCTAATATCCAGTCGATCTGCATTGACCGCAAGTTAAAGCGTCGTGAAATCGCAATGTCCAAAGTTCAAAATAGAAATTTGCAAATTGCAACTGTTCCACCCAATGGCGACCAATCCTCGGGGAGGGGATGGATGAAAACCGATAAATCATTCAACCTGTAACGAGACCACCATTTGACCGAAGTAGCACGGTTAAGGGTTGAAATGGCAATGGTGGCTATATGGGTCTCCATGGGGCTTTGAAAATAGAATGGGCTCGAGTCCATATAGGGTAACTACCCTTAACCAAGGCTGAAAAGCGTTTACATCTCGTGAAAGGGTATGTACGATCGGAAAAAAAGAGAAGCGAATAAAAAAAAGCTTGTGAAAAACATTTGAGCTAATTCCTGATCGAACTTTAGCTAATGATCCGTGTTTCCCACGAGGGTTGCTGATGATACAGTACTGTGTTTACGGTATGCCCGATTGAGTTCGAAATTTCAACTCCTTTTTTTATCGCTTTTTTTTCAGAGTGCGTGTAAGCTTTTTTTAGAATTTCCCTAACCCTGTCACGACAAAGAGAGGGGTTGGAGATTTTCTTTTTATTATAGACATGTTTCAGATTCACCAATTAACTTTATACTGCTAACGAGATACCATCCCCTTTTATTCGCGTTTTTGAAAGTTAAATCTTTCGGAATAAATCAAAGGGACTGTTACACTTAATAGGGGGAGTGCTCAGTCAGCCTTATGTCATATATACACATCACTCTTCTGGTCTATGTCTTACCGTTTAATTCCAACCCCAAGGTACCTCAGAAGGGAATGGTCAAATATTTGCACGATGTGACAGGCCTCAAATCTTCCTTCACCCTTAACCATCACTCTCGTCAACATACTTTCCCGTAATTTCTTTTACCTCAACCGTCCTTTTTATTTAGCTAGTCCAGGATTTCTTCTTTTTTTTTTTTTTTTAGTTTTTACCTTTACTTCTCCATCATTCCTCACTGGGATTTTACGCGGATCTACGATGTCTTTCACCCTCGAAAACTCCACCTCGAATGAAAAAGACTCTTACGCCAGGTTTCATCCAGCCTTCCTGATAACGCTAACCTATTACTTTGGCTTACTCGAAAGTAGAACGCTGAACTTCGATCCAGTGCAATTCCAATTTCTTACACTTTTTATTTTCCACTCAGAGCATGCATCGCTCATTTCCCAGGTTATCGGGAATAAATCATAAAATATTATGCAGTGCATTCTGAACAAGAAAAATCAAAAGCATTCCCGTTAAAAATCTTTTTTTCAAGTTGCAATTTTAACTTTTAACGCAATTTCAGACTGATGACTTTGTTAACGAATGAACAGGGCGGAAGTAAAGGTACATGTAGCTACTTGAAGTTGAAGTGTGGAAATGGTATTTTCAAAATTTTAATTGCACGAGGCAACGTTTATCGCAAATGATTTTCCACTGCTAAAAGTGGCTCTTATAATTTATTATCAGAAAAGATGATTTCACCAACCTTTTCGTATCGTTGAAAACGGACCTATCGCATCATCGTAAAGTTAATATGTGTATGTGCAGCTACCTTAATGTACATTACGAACCTTCCACTTTATACTTTACGACTAACCCGCACATTGGCTTACGCACCACACACATTATTCTTCGCTATAGTAATAGCATTCTAGCGACACGGCTATTTTTGCTGTGTATACATATATTAACAATCAACTTCGTCAACTACCCTCTTTTGTTTTACTCGGTCCTTTAAATCTACAATGGTCACTTAAACTCAGCGGGATTTACGGGTTTGTGCATTTAATTTAACTTTTCTACGAATTTAATGACTAGGGTACCCACGATCTACTGCTACTACCTACTTTCCTTTTCGCACTGTTGGCTTATACGATATATACGTAATTCTCATTTCCTTTCTAAAAACTGTCATATTCACATCTTATTTTTCATTGTTCATTTTTTAGAATAATTTACAAAATTGTAAGTTTTTGAATTTCAATATAATATATTTTTCTTATAAGGAACTTGTGTGATTTCTAGTTTAAGAAATTGCAGGTACTATTCTTACGGCTGTTCAATTTCTAACGTTATAAGTGAAATTAGTTGTTCACAAAATCGATAATAATTTATATAGTGCCTCGTTTGCTAGAAATAATATTTACATTTATCTCGTAAAACTTTTTTCACTTATCAATCTTCAAAACTGAATTGCCAGAGAAAAGATATTATTTTGAAAATGAACTGATTTCATGGCTATTAGCTGTAAGCGACTTTGTACGCAACGTATCGTATATCTCATGATATATAAACAGATAATTATAACTGTATATTCATAAACGTAAAAGCTATTCTCAAATGATAAGCTTATAAATCGCTAAAGTAAGCTTAACTCAAAAGTGATTTCATTATTTAAATTTGTTCCTCGTATGCTACCTCTAATCTATAACGTGATATAGCATCCAAACGGTAGTTAAAAAAACATGGAAAGTCTGTATAATCCTTATGTACATAGATATATGAATAATCTTCAGTGAGCGTATTACTGTGGTTGGATTATAATTTGACAAGTGGAATGTTGAATTACGGTTTAATTAATCGATCAAAGACTAACTCGCTGTAAATATATAAGATTGAATATTGTGAAAATAAGAAGTTGTGACTGTTTTGGTGAGGCACGGTTTATTCGATTTGATATGGAACGTTTAAATCAGCCTGGGGGTACGTTGACGTAGAAATTACGACACGCCCTCTTGCAAAGAGGATTGCAAGTGTCTAAGGGCAATTGGTATAGGAATTTGTCGAAATTAAGAAAGTTGTCAGCAGCAGGTTTTTTGCCCGGCGGCCGAAAGAAAATTCAATATCAACAAATGAGCGAGCATGGAAAAATATTTCGCGCCTGTGATTTCAATCCCTGTTCCAAGGACCGGGTGGCGAATTACGTGGGATGAGATTTCCAATTGAGGTAACATGAAAGAAAAATCAAATCGAAAAAGAGGGATTCAAGATGTGTAGGGGATGAACGTAAAACGATTGAAAAAATTGTATTGACTCTCGTTTTATATTATTAAAAATTAAAAAGCTCTTTTTTCATTATCGCATAATGCTCCTCAATGGTATTAGCTTGTTTATTACAGGTATTACTCGCTTGAATACGAACGCGTCTTTATCTGTAACATTTACAGAGAGTTCGTCTACTATCATTTAACCTAGGAGTCTCAGACTGGAAATTCATGGAAGAGTCAGAAGCGCACCGGAATCTCAACCCTCTTTTTCCACTGCAATCCTCCGTATTACTTATTTAGCTATGAATACTCTTGAAAGGAATCAGCTATCTGAGAAACTCTAATATTCTTTTACCAACTACCTTAAAGGTACTACCTATGTACAGGGTAGCGCAAAAGTACCTTCCAAAATGATCACCCTTACTTTCTCCACCGACTCTACTACCTTTGTAACTTTGATACCTATTCGACCTCCAAGTTATTTAATTTTGAAAAATAAGACTGTTTTTTGGATGTATAATTTTTAACACTTATAATAATTCTTCTTTCAATTATATTTCAGTACGACCGAAATATGTTCGAGTGATAGACGAGGTGTCAAAATCAACCCTACCTTCGGGGACGTCATTGGGACCCGTAAACGAGGGTGACAAAATAACATTGATTTGCGAGAGCGACGAGGGAAGACCAGTTCCGGAGGTGGAGTGGTACAGAGATGATCAGCGTCTCGAATGTGAGTTACGTAAATAAATAAATAATACAGTATTTTAATATTTCAGCGGACGCTCCCTGACATCTTATTTAACATGATCGAGGATAATTAAATTTTTTTTGACAACCATTTTTTATCGATATCATAATATCTCTGTGGTGTAGCAAAAAATTCAGATCCTTACGATGGTTAGCTTACTGATTTAGGGGTGGCAGTGAATTTTAGGGAATATGCGCGCAGCAGGACGATATAAAATTTCTAAGGGAGGAAATTAGATTTCGTCCCAAGGCCTTAAACGATATTTCAAGAGTTCCGTTTGCCGAGTTATGCGGCTGCGTCCGAAGCTCACCCCCTTCCCCTTCACCGCCCCCCCCCCCGTCCTGCGGAGCCTGAAGATGGAAACCTCCCCCTCCCAGCGTGGCAAGGTGGGATACCACGAGAGGGCAGGGAATCGGGGATAGCGGATGATAAGACTTTTGGTTTCTTAAGAAATATTTATGAACCCTCTTTTACAACCCTGTATCGCGAGTAGAAGATTCTTAACTGTAAAATCACCCTCTTACTATTTTTTTTACCGTTTCATCATTTTTTTTTTTAATTTATCAACCTCGAAGATGCGAAAACGTTTCACGCGATCCTTCACTTTATTCAATCGCATTTGTCACACCCTTCCTTCTTTCCTTTGTAAATCAATCTTTCTACTTTCTCACCCTCGTCAATGCAGTCTTCTTAGTTAAATTACAATGATTAAAAACCCATTAACCCAGGTAATTATGAGACTCGATTTGTCACGAACAATTGGTTCTTTTAATTTATTTTTCCAATTACCATTCAATTTCCAGAGCCACCACAATTTACTTTAATGCTGTTAGATTTTTCTTAAGGAAGATGGCCCTTAGAAATGTTGAAACTCCAGTAAAAACTTACGAATTACAGAAATACCTGTAATTTGTATATTAGTAAAATAGGTTTTGGAGGGGCCATATCGATACGACTTTCAGTGCAAAAGAGTCACCTAGACCTTATATTTGATTCATGAATTGACTATAAGCAGATCATTCTATATAAATGAAACACGGTATAGAATAAAGAAGCTTTAGTTATATAACGTAAGTGAAAATAATTATAAAATTTTTCATTTCCGTTTCTTTTCTATTCCATCCCTTATCTTTACAGATAGTTGCATCGAGAAAGTGCAACGGAAAGGGGTTGGCAAAAGTAAAGCAAAGAACGTTTGCCAAGAGTATCGGACGTTTTCTCGAGTGTATGAGAATTCCCCTAGGCTGAGTACTCACGAGTGGATGCATCCTAGGGTTTTTATTCCATATTTTATAACTCTCTAGAATCCTACCCTACGTTTACACTCCATCTATCCCTTCAAAATCGCTATACGGATATATTGCTGGACTCGAACCCCTATTTTTTTTTTGGCTTTTTTCCCTCTGTTTCGTTCCACTGTTCCTTGTCTACGTTCCGCCGTTCCGTTGTCTCGATAACCCAGTGGTCCTACTAATACCAATTCTTAGTGCTTCATAGGTTAACGGTAGCCTAGGGGAAAAGGAAAGTACGTTTATGGTAGTCCTTATCGGGACTATTGGGACATCCAGGACTCTTAGGAACTCACAGGTCTCCCTGGGAAATCCGATCTAGAAATCGAACTTTACGAAATAGTCGTCAGATACTATTCCTTTATGAGACGATTCGAAATCTTACGTCCCTTCGCGCCCTCGAGAAACACTTTAGACAGTGACAGTCTTCGATAAAAGGGGCGAAAGAAATATGAGGGTTGTAGAGGAGGGAGGGGAAGTAGGAACAGTCACGCGATAGCGCTAGGGATATTGTGGCATGGAAATATCGTTTTAACCATTCTGAACGAAATTTTTCTCCTCTTATCAATGACTTCCGGTTAGTTTTCAAAATTTCCCAAAGTTCATTGAATTTAAAAAAAAATTATATTTAAGATTACATCAAACGTATTGTTGCTAAGTTTCTAAAAAAATGGTGTTGGGAGCGTCAAAAAACCAATGTAAAATAGATATTTCGGGTAAGATATACAAATCCATGTCCAATGACATCCACTGCCACCCCTAAGAGCTGGCCGGATTCCAGAAGGTCGATAACGTGTGGGGTCGCTTTCCGCCTACCAACATTGAGGGTGAAAAATTGGAAATTCGTTTAGGAAAATTGTCGCTTTGGTAAATTCCAGTCTCAACCCTTATCGATAATCTATTGATTTTTCGTCTCTCACCCTTTTCGCGATTCGACCCGCGGTAATCGGCGACGTTATTGTGACTAATGCTAGGAAGTGGACTCGGGGGGGATGAAAAGGAAAATGGCGGCAGGTTGTTCGGGAGGGGGGGGGGACTTTTCCAGTAAAAATACAAGAGCAAGGATGGACGGAATAGGTAAAATGGAAGGGGTTCGTAAACAGAAGAGGAAAGACAGCTTTATTGATTTCTTACATCAAATTGTCCCTATTGATAAAATATATAGGAAAATGAGAAATCACAAATTAGTAACACGGACACGGTTAGATCCACAACACGCTACTGTCGTGAACCTAGTTAGTACTTAATCAATAAAAAGTACATTAGTAACTAAGGTTAGAAGGTACTCAAATTATTAGCAATCCGCCGTGAAATCCTCCAGCGGTAGGAATTAATGATGACTCTTTGAGAGGTTGTACAAATATAATGTTCCTTAAAATATACGCTTCGATTGGAAATGGATTTTGGTACGTCGAGTTTCGTTTGGTCGCAATCAATAAATCGATAATTATTTTTTGTAACACATGCATGAGAAGTGCTACTTTTGGTGCCTGCCGAGCGTGACCGAAGCGGCGTTTTTCAGTAAGACGCGTTCTATTGACACGGCGCATGCGCATGCCGGCGCAATTTTTTTTTTCATACAATTTCTTTCTCATACGCGGAATTTCCTTCTCGCCCGCTTGTCCCGTAGTTCTCACTCGCTTTCGCGACACTTCCGAGGAAAATAGCAAGATGAGTGAAGATAACTGCGAAAGAAAGACGTTAAAAAAATATCTCACAATGTTTCTATTGAACTGACTTTTCCCAATGTTTAAAGGCGTTCAGGGAAATGAAATTTACCAAATTTCTTCTTCCCAAACCGGGGCTTCGCCCCTGGACCCAGTGGTCGTTCGATTCATGCGATTTCTTGTTTCACCGATATTTCTTCTGAATTTGTTAAAAAAGAACAGTATTCGGCGATACTCATGCGATATAGCAACCAACTTCACAGCCTGCGTATAATGTTTACTTTCTCGCACTATTATCACAAAGTCCTAATTATTGTTTTCATAAAATTTGGAGATGAAAAATTTCTACTGCCATATTTAATTGCGTTTGTGAGAGGCCTAAGCTGTTGATAGAATACATCTTATCAGTTTAGTCCACAAGATTAACTGTACAAAATATGAGCAATGGGACTTGCATAGATTACCCAAAGCTCCAGCACACCCCTTGAAGTAGGGTCGTAGCAGGGAGGAGAATTTAGGGTTGAAAGAAGATAAGAAATTACACGCACATTGGAATTGCACTAAATTGATGATTTTTCGTAATTTCAGCACCCCTCGAATACTCTTCGATCTATCCTAAACTTCTAACGTAGAATTTCACCCCCAAAACTACCCCTTATCAAATTTATACCCTTAAAGGGTCCGCTCCTTTTTCCCTTCGGATTCCCCGAGGGAACGATTTTACGACGCCTTCCAGATTTTTATCGTTTTCATTCACAATGGAAAAACTTCCCTCGTAAGACTACCACTATTTCTACTTCTACTTTTCTTTACGTAATCCCGCTTTGTCTTTTTTTTTCCCGTAACAGTCCTTAGATACGTTTTGCCGTGACAGCCCTTAAAATTCAATTAAAGCTTGTGTCACTTGACGACTCGTGTTATCCGCAAGAATTTCTCCATTTTGAAAAACGTCCGAAATTCTTGAAAACGTCAAAAAATATAGAGATAAATATGTAGGTCCTCGAGTACTCATTTAACGCACCGTTTTATCTCTTCGTGGGCACCCTGTTTCTGTTGCTTTGGTCCCATATGTTTTAATTCATTCTTGAAGCAAAGTATCACATGATACGCGCTGCTATTTTTCAAATACAAATGTACTTTGTGAATGCCCTACTTTCGAAGGACAGAGCAGCTACTGTCTGCTTTTCTAAAATTTCTCACAATTCCATCAAAACGTTTTTTTTTTGTTTATACATAAAGAGTTGACGTTTTCACGAAAGGGTCTTTCGTACTCCTTAAAGAAGATTTTCGTTCGTCTGTTGCTAACGTCGATTACATTTATTCATATGTAATTCTTTTTTCTTCTTATTTTTCAGCCACCAGTACCTCGAAGGTTGATGAAAATGGAATCGGCGCTCGTTCCAGTAAATTACAAATGCAAATCACAAGGAAGGAATTGGGCGCCGTGTTCACCTGCAAAACCAGCAGTCCAGCGTTGAAGGAGCCTCTGACAGTTGAAATCAACTTGAATGTACACGGTAAGAAAAAAAAAGGACGGAAGAATAACCGATATCTAAAAAAATAGGATAATGATTCGTGAGACAATTTTGACGGATAGAAAGATTAAGTTGTAAAGGAGAAATCATTAATGAAAAAATAAAAGGAGAAGAAACAAATACTAATAGATTTCTAAAAAAGAACCCAATGGAATCTAACCCTAATGGCAATCGATATATTTTACCTTTGACGGATTGCCTGTAATTCCAGTAGGCTTTCCCATAAATTTCAAGCGCAGGGTCACCAACCCTCCGGCACTGATTTCCACCCCTTTTCTTACCGACCAATTCCCTCCCCTCCGCCCCGTTACCGAACGGCCACGCTAACTCCCTTCACCCCGATCGGAATTCTCCAATCACCTACGTACCAAACCCTAAAGTTACAAACCATTCAAAATAAATCGCCCCTCGTACATCAGGGACCGCGAACGCCGTTTTTCCACTCAATAAATACTTACTTTGCCTATCGACTTCGGGCCGGTCTCTCCCTTTATTTCCACAAAACTGCCCCCGGATGCCATCCTTATTAATGGCCCTTGTCTTTCACGTCCGTGGATGCGCCACGATTGTAGCATATTTTATTGTATCCCCATTTTTCATGAAAATCATTAATCTTAAATAATCATCGCGTCATTTATGTGAAATTTTTATGGATTTCATCAATACTTGTGTTTGATAAGACCTCTAATTATTTTTACGGTATGTTTTTGCTTTTGCCTTCTCTTCCATTTGAATCGTATTTTTTAGGCCATTTCATATTCCGTTTACGTGCTTTATGCATATCTCGTGAATAGAACGAAAAATATCGGAATTTTCGAAAAAACATATTTTTCTTCTAGGAATATTCAATTTCCGTCGAACGGACCCGTCTAATAATTATGCATAATGTTCGCGAACAGAAAAGTACTATCTATGGTAATAGAATGGCAAAATATAGAAAGAATTCGCAGGAAATAGGTATGTATTTTTCGAGAAATATTTTTCGTCATTATTCATTCGCGTAAATGCGGTCGTGAAATCGTGAAAAAATTCGGTTGTACCCTCCCCCCCCCCTTGCCCTTCCTCGTATCTTTTCCCCAAGGCCGCCCACCCTATCTTTCCCCTCCCGCTTACTCCGCCAAAAAGTTTCGCGTATTTCTTTGGAAATTCTGAAGGAAAATAACACGTCCCCGTGTTTCCGATTTGGAATAAAAGTTTAGCCCCCAAGGGCAGTACACAAGTGAAACACATAGGGGAGAAATAGGTCTACAGAAAGACATGGAAAAATGTAGTCTTGTGTTGCAACAGGAAGTCACATATCCTGAGGCTTGTCGGGGGTGGTTTGTATTTTGAAAGGGCGGTTGAACGTTTTTCGATTCTAAGGGTGGTTGCGCGGAAACCAGACAGTGGGGTGTCGAAAGTAGGTAGGGTTGCGGATGGTCGCTTCGCGAATACATCAACATATTTCCTGAGAATCATTCCCACCATCCCTTTGCCTCAGTTTCACGTGAATCCAGCTTGTATGTACTAGCAACCTCTTGAGGTTCCACAAGTTTGCAACCCCCGAAAGAATTGACCTTTTGTCATATTTTACCATAAGATAGAATAGGCAAGCCTGCAAACCGGATGGCGACGCGCCACTTGCTTCGGACTTGACTTCCTGTCGATTCTAGAGAAATCCAATTTCGAGATATTAGATTCGCAGACACTTTTCCACCCTGTTTCAACCTTCTCGCGTTCAGCCAGTCACTACTACCACCATCCCAACTTCGATCGGCCTTACTTTTGGTGCTGATGCCAAAACCAGGTTGTCAGGAATAGTCTATTGAAAAATTGGGAAAATTAATTGAATGTGTGCAAAACCTTAAGGCTGTTTTCATGTCACGAAAAATTCTTTGGAAATATCCGTTTTCCTTCAGCGTACGAGTTTATACGCCAAAAAAGTCCCTAGGGTAAATCTAGTAACATTATGTATCACTGCCTTTCGATATACTAGTACTTAGCTACTTCATATTTTTTTCGATTGTTTCTTAAACCAACCGTAGACATACCTTTCCTTATGTCTAAGGAAATTTATTTTCGACTATTTCGCGATTGTTTTCTCGTTCGTGTCAGATACGACAAAATTTCCAATTATGTCCTTCATGCAGATATGTTTAAAACGAGGTCACGACCTGGTTTTTGAAATTCTACGAATCTTCTTAAGTAGTGTCTCTCGAGGGTACTGTAATTGGAATATTATAACGAGGTTACGGCAAAGCTTTTTTCTTCAAAAGGGTCGACAGTGTATACACGAGGGTTAAAAAATACCCCAAGGAAAATACCAACCCCTGTTTTAATTTAGTATCTAAAATTCTCAAGTACACCGTGACGTGTTATTGCCTTTCTTCGAACCTTGGATTATACCTTGGGGGTATTTTTTTATTTTTAAGAAGTAGATTTTATTAATTTTTTCGGCATCCCTCGCCAAGGTTTACGATCGAGCATTCACTCGAGTCTGGGCAACTCTTGTTAGTATTATAAGAGTACTTAAAAAAGATTTTAACCCCTAAGCACTGACGGTATAACGTAAATTTATATAACGAACGTTGTTCAGTTTATTTTAATTTGTGAGAGTTATCGCCAATCATTCGCAACAAGGGTGCTCTTAGCATTTAGATTACTAAAGAAGTGACCCATCTTATGAGCATTGATATACCTTATGGTATTATTCTCAAAGTCTCTTTCTGACTAACCACTTTGCGTAGCTTTTTTTTAATCAAACTATCAGAAACAATTTTTGAACCAAACATGACCTTGTTTAACTTCATACACTTTGTGCTTGAAAAATTACTCATGATTCTCAGAATCAATTTCTTCTTAAAACTATTTTCATTTTTTTATTGAATTTTTCCTTTTGCAGTTCCACCACTCACAATGAATCTCACCGGGTTCGTCGATCACGTAGTACAGGGTACGAACATTCTACTCCGGTGCATCGCCAGTGAAGCCAAACCGCCTGCGAATGTTACATGGTACAATGGGACTACGGTCATAACCGAAGATAAAGATCGATTTAAAATTATCTCCACGGAATATAATATGAGTGTGAGTAAAGTATATATCTTTATTAACTAACTATAAACTTTTGACGAAGAAGCAAAAAATAGTCGCAATAAATTGAGACTATTTCGAATTCTGATTTGAACAACGATCTTCTGAGATCGGACTTTTGGATTGATGTAATTGTAACCAAGATAAGAGTTTGGGTTTTAAATTACAATCTAACGTAAACTCAGAAAGTTATACTATACTTATGTTAGGTTATCAGAATCCGGTCATAATTTCGAAAAAGGTGTGAACAGTTTACACAAAGACCCTGATAGGCTATAGAAAACATATGTGTCGTCCATTGTATCAAATGCATTATTGCTCAAAATAATTGATATACTCGTTAGAAAAGTTAAAATAAGGAAACGCGATGTGATTTCCGAATTGATATTTTTTGGGTTCAGTTTTCTGTCTAATAACTCATAGATTGTTAATTTATGTATAAATTATTTTTCTAAACCGTGCGCAGTTTTGACTAATTGGGAAACTATCGTGAACTGTGTACTGGTCCTTGGTTTTTAGAATCCTTTGGGAGCTTACGGAATCAGATGATGAATATAGACGTTTTATTATAAATCGACTATGGGCAAATAATAGCTACTGGTTTTACAATTGGTTTTCATTGCGTCATTGGTTATGTTATATAACAAAGAAACGTCAAACCAGCATGACATTGACTCAATCGATTTGATTCTAAAGCATCGCCCTCATAATTGTACTTCTTTAGCCCGTTTTCTTCGTGCTAAAGTTTGTAGCTTTACCTTGAAAGCATTAGTGTTAAATAGAGGGTGAAAAACGTAACATTAGGGGTTACTGCTATTACACTGTATTCATAATAACTGGAAGAAAACCATACGAATCGAAATTTACTATAACCAATCGTAAGAGCATTTCTAAAAATATCTATAATCAGAAGAAAATTAGGCAATTAAAAATTTGCAGTAACACTCGAGCGTATCCTTATCAATAAATAATATCGTTAACGACGACGATCGCGGGGAATCGAGTCCCGCGAAAATGCGAAAATGTCACCAACAGGGTCGCGTAAATCTCAGGAATTTCTGGCGATGGAGAAAGCGAAAAAAAGAAGGTAAAAGAACAAAAAAAGGAAAAAAGAAAACGCGTAGGGGTGGAGGCGGTAAAAAAGTTTAGCTATCTGGGCTGCGGCCCTGACATCTCCAACTCCCTGACACCCGTGGCATTATCTTCTTTTCTTGTTGGTGCGAGTGCAGAGTGTGGCATGGGGAAAGCGTGAAAAAGTGTGTGTAGAAAAGGTCGCAAAAGACAACCAGGGATGTCGAGAGCCTCGGAATGGCCTGACGTTTCGCGAAATTTTCGCGTTCCCGCAAGTTATCGGCCAATAAAATGCGAATTAGTCGGATTTACGGACGAATGAGGGAGTCGGAGACTGTATAAATTCAGGGTTAGTGTGTAAGAATTATCCCGAGAAAATTGCAAGACTTAGTTTCATGACCGGATTCTAACCCACGTCCAAACCCCTCTACAAAGTTGAAAATTATGATCCTTAAGAATATTGCAAAAATTGTCCTGCATATACTTTCGTTAAATTCGCGTATAATTCCAGTAGGAAAAATTGTATTAGCCATTTCTTCACGCTAGTGATTAATAAAATATAGCATTTTTACAGTTGCTTTACAATTACCTATACAAACTATATAATTCCACATATGTCAATGATTATTATTTAACCGTCTTGTCAAATGACTAATTGGAGTTTAACAAGTTTTTGAATATATCTTCGTGGTGAGACCAAGGTTATATTATATACACGATATGAGCGAATTTAGGATAAAATTCACAAAATCTCTAAAGCTCTATGCGCGATATACATATATATATATACACACTTATATATAGGCTCTTGTCGTTAGCATGTAAATTAATATGCCCTGGCAGTCCAGGACTGAGTACGTACTACTACCTTTAGCGATTAGCATAGATACGCCACTGGCCCCAGCACTCGCTAATGTTTTCCGCGAACAATATGTATGCTAAAGCATCTTTACGACTGGCCCGGGAGAAAAATTGTGAAGCTCTCGGATTAAGGCGAGCAATTCGAAGGTTTTCGAGAAGGTTGAATTAGGTATCCGGAATATACATTAAATACGCATTGTGCCCATAATAAAAGCATAATATCGTTATTATGCTTATCTAACCGTATAACGTTTTAATATATATTGTATTTCTTATCCATTCAATTTGGGTGTAACGTTCTCATCGTAATCTTCAAAACAAAGAGATAGTTACAAAAGGTTAAACGAAATTCATTGTGATGGCACAAAGCGACGTAAAAACAATAAGAATCGCATATCCTGCTCTTATCAGTCCCACCAACCTACAATCTTCTACCGTTCTACATCGCTAAGTGTATCCTCGAACAACTGGCAAAACAAAAACAGCAGCAAAGAACCTCCGTGTAATCTTCCTACTCTCAGCACTTTCTTCCTGCTTCAACTTACTGACCTATGCTCCCACCCTCTTTTACTTCGTCCCCATAACCTCCACCCACCTTTTCCAACCTTTTCTCAACCTCTGACTCAGCCACCTTATTCCCCTACTCACAACCTCCGTATTCACCTCATGGCTTATCCGAATGTTTTCCGCGGGCTTTAAAGCGAATTTATCCGTTGGGCGGAAGCAAACGGGAATATCTCTTTGGGCCTTGGGAGGGGGGTTGGGGGTGGTGGCAGTTGTTCTTCTTGAATGAAAAGTATAACAAAACGACTAAAGAGGTACTGACGTTTATATTTATACGAAGTATTGGAAAATATATTGGTAAACCGATGACCATCTACTAAAACGGAAATGTATCTTTCGTTATAAACCGTTATTGGTGCAAACTGCATCACAGGATTTTTAAAATCACTAAGACAGTTTAGCTGTACGTGATGACGAGATGAGTACATAAAATTTTGACGATTTTGGAAATTTGAAAAATACAGTATCAGCATTTTCATTTTAATAATCAGTCTGCAAATATTTATAAGAGACACCATTTCCAATTGCTATCACCCCCCACCCTTAAGTATATTATCTTATACCGATAACTGTCTGTTTCTATTTTGTACGATATTTTCATAAGAACCTCTATCCATTATAGAATCCAATCAAGCTTCTCGTCTTTGTCTGCATTTCTAATTCCAAGTCACATTATGCAAGTCCTAGGATCCTTGTAGCACTGATAAAACTCTATTTACTTTAACAGATCGAATAAACATGTTGAAAAGTTGCAAATGACAATAACCTGATTAATTCGAGCAACATTATCGACATAGTAATTATTACATGGTGATATTCCATCCTTTCTCTTTTATCACGAGCGTCACCCGTTGGTAGTACAAAGGGCAACAAACTTTGATAATACAAAGGACTAACAAAGTGACACGCTAATAAAAGCTCGCCAAAATGGTAAAATAATAATACACTTTAAAGCACAAACATACATGACCACATTTTGCACATATTAATGCTGGCTCGCTGGCAGTGAGCAAAGCGCCATGTAATTAGTTGGTAATAGGTAAATTCTGTAGCCCTGAATGCCGTAGCGATAGGTGGAAGGGGTGATAAAGGGGTGGCGGAAGATAAAGGCAGCTAGCTGTGTCGGCTGCTGCGTAATCAGACACTTAGCAAACAAAGCTAATTATCCCAGGGAATGAGTAACGTGGGAAACATCGAGTTTTGGGATTGGGGATTGGCAAACATGAGAAATACAAATCCATAATCGGTGGAGGGTGGTTGTGTAGTTTAGGGGTTGCGCATATGAGAACCCACTTGTTCGGATATTAGTATTTATTGTACAATGCAGATAGAGTGTCTACGGATTGATTGGTCGTTGGATTTTGGTTATTGACGTTTTTGCTTTACAATTGAACGATGCAATACACAAATTGTATACATGATACTGAAAACAGTTATATCGAGGAATAATTTGGTAAATTACATAATATTATAACTTTTTTTTTTTTTAAGAACAACTGTCATTTATTACAACGATTGCTCTAATGTTAGATAGCGTCAATGTTGAAGAAACGAAATTTCTTGGTAATATAGATAAGAATCGATGAAAATACGTTTTAGTACGCTATTTTGGTATGTGAATTATGTGAAAATATAGGAAAATACAAGGTGAAATTATTTTCTTCATAATGGCCGGTGGTTAATGGAATGTCCTCAAAATGGCCATTTCTTTGATTCACTTATCGTTCTTTCATTTTGTTATAGTCCTCTCAAGGGTCTATATATTTTTCTTTTCCTGAAATAGGTAAATAATTTACCTATGCTTTATTGTTGTGAGCATGGTAGATAAATAAATGAAAAAAAAATAATAGGGCGTACGAAATTTATCCATTGTGCATTGAACGTAAGCTTATCCGTATTCTGAATCCCACTTTACGTAGATTGTATTCAAGTGGGATTTATATAGGTTTCATGTTACTAATATTATGGTCGAAATGGAACATTTTAACCTCTTTATTAGTCTTCAAAACAACATTTGGGTAAACCTTGTAATTCTCTTCGCACCTCCATACGGTAGCAGCTGGTTCTTAATTTTTATTTGCCTGAGCGATACTTTAAGGACAGTTTTCTGAACAAACCAAATACTTTGAGGACATCTGGTTCTTTTAGGGACAGTCTACAAAAATTGTGTCACGTTTGACACTTTTAGGGATTTATACAATCGATTGTGATCGGTGGTTTTAAGGATACGCATAAAATCTGACTTTGAGGACCTTCCTCGAAAGTCATTATAATGATTTAAGTTTTTAAAGTTTTGAAATTGGGTAATTCCATGTGCTTTTCGCAATTCCATAAAAATTTATATTTGTAATCAAATCTCAGATAGTAAACATTACACATGTTCACCAATGTACTTAGCATGAATTTTCAACTAGTACAAATAATCAATTAAACTATGCATACGAAATTACATTGCCGTTTTGATTTTTACGTGAAGCATAAAAAATTTGGTCATTTTCAGAACATTCCTTTTTCCATTGGCTAATTTTAGCACAATGTTTTTAACTGAATAGAATGACTCGTTCGACGATAGCCCTCGAATTCATGTTCCCCGTGAATCCCGCCGATTGTTTTATTACATATATTTTCCAGCACATTTCTCGAAAGAGTTAGGACTCCTCAAAATATAGTGTTTTTATAAATTATCTCCAAAATATTTCTTAGGTAAGCATTTTATTATATATTCCGCATATTGTGGATATGAATAAGATTGTAAAATTGGGGAATTCATTTTGTCCTGTTGTCTCATGGTAAGCTACCGCCATACAAAAGCTCTTATTCTGCAGTACTCTGTCACCCATTGTCCTTCCCTAATCAGGTCTTATTGTCGCTCCCTCCGCCATTGTCAAGAAATGTTTCATTTCTTGTCTGGACTCTATCTCATCCTTTTTTCCCTTACGCACTTACACAGCCCAAAGTTAACTATATAATTGCTATACTGCCACCCCATAAACTCTTTTGAACCCCAAACAGATACGCTTCAAACTTTCCTTCTTGGAAGAATCTGGAACTTCCTTTTATTCTGGGTTAAATGGTATAGCTACATTAATTTATAAAAAACCAATAGCTTTAATTAATTATTCCGCTTCAATTACCTTTTCGTATCTCTTCGTATATTAAAGAGTATTTTTTTAAATCTCTACCAATATCCAATGTTCATAATTTTTAGTACATCAATGTCACATATGTACTTATGATATAATTTTTTATCTCAAATATCAGTCGCAGTGCTTGTCAATATTCCACACACCTTTTGCAGGCCGACGGAACATCCCAGACCACCAGTAACCTGTTATTCACTGCCAGCGCTTACGACGACAATAAAGTGTTCAAATGTCGCACCGAAAATAACATCACGCGTCTTCAGAATCTCAAACACCTGGAGAAAACAACCACGATAATAGTACAATGTAAGTAAAATGGACTTTATTACGTTTGTCAATATATTACGAAAAATATGTGTTATCGCAAGTAGGAAAATTATGTGTTACCTACATATTTACTACGAATCGAACAAAAACACTATGCTGCGTCTGCACCTTACAAGCATGTTAATTCATCAAACTCAAAGCATCTGACAACCATGAAATTTTGTTTGAAACATCAAAATTTTAATAAATTGATTATTGTAATTAATCCTTGTGATTTGAATACAAAGGATAACGGTTTTTCATCATTAATCATCAACCCTAATATTTTAGCATAAATTTCTTTGTGAACGTCGTACATACAATCAGAATTTCAGCTCGATATACAAAGTCACTGAGAAAGGTATTAGCAGAGATTCCGTCAATATTTCTCCTCGCGTAAATAGAATCCTATGGCCATCCCCTATATCCCTCTTTTAAATAAAAATAAAAATTTCAAATATTCTCAAACTACTTCCCGTTCTTATATTATTGCTGATTACTCGAATACCGTATAATAAAAGGCAGTCGTGCATTTTGTGAGACAGTCGAGCGTTCAGCGATTACCGTGAACGGTATTATATACAGACACACTCAGAAGTACAGAGACAGAGAGGTTGCGCGCGACTCGCACAACCGAAATATAGTAATAATATACGGTGGTATACTAAGGATATAGCCGAGTATGGGTCAAAGCTCTGCTAGATCCTGTTTTATCGACAGTCGGTAATTGCACCGTTAAAGTCGAAATATTTCAAGCCACACATTCCCTCACGTGCCTGTACAACCTTCCCCACGCATAGTTCCATATCCAATCATCCCTACACCCCTCGCATTAGCTAAGCTGTCCCAGAGGACCCCAGTACTACCTTTGGAGAGCATGCGCGGGGTCACGTTCAAAACAACACGAAAGATCGGAAACGCAAATATGCAAGTGTGCTAGAAACGAATGAGAGGGAATATGAAAGTAGATATGAGACAAGGTATATAGAAAGAGAGAGAGAGGGATGTGTATGACGTGTATGTATGTGTACTCCACGACTGTGTACTGGTTGAATGAAGATATTCACACTTCTTTAAGGATGCATGTGGGTATACAGATAAATGAATATATGCATATATCCATGGATCCTCGTATATGTACATGCATTATGCAGCGCATATAGGGACGTGGGCATGTACTATGAACTTCTCGTCTCTGTACTCGTTAGTTCTAGGCATCATGTCTCTACGGGACTCGTGACTCCTCAAACTCCGCCGGGTCCAGCCACTCGCAGTGTCCTAGTTCTCGTATATTGCTCGACGCTTTCCGATGCCTATTCGTTTCCTTATTTCTTCGTCTCTTTCCTCATATTCCTTTTTCGTTCTTGTTTCTTCCTTCTCATTTTTGAATAAATATTTATTCGCACAGCTATATGATAAAGCGACAAAGGTTTTAGAATTTGGTTATTAACGGATGAATGCACATGAAAAATATATTACCTAGCCTTGACAGTATTCGCGAGTATTTTCGATAATGATAAAGATGTATTAAACGTGCGATAATTTTTTTCTTTCAGCCATTTCGGTGTTATTTTCAGTTCGACGAAGAATTCTATTGTGAATGATAGGTTTTTTCGATTGTCCATTTAATTGTTGTAACGAAATTCGCGCCTTTTATACTTTTTGCGTAAAAGATCGAGTTCTGTCATTTGACGTCTCGATATTCCTTTTATTTTATCCGTAAAGTCCTTTAAAGCTGAATAAAATCTTGTCGAGGGTATATTCAATGCAAATTCGTCCTTTCGTACCCTCGTCACGTATTCCACCTCCTTTGGCCTCATCCTGCAGGATCACGTTTAACTAGTTTCTGATATCCTGGACTGTCGTAATGGCGTACTATGACGTGGCACACTTTAGCGGGATTTATCCTGCTGTCGATACTTCATCCTCAAAATTGCAAAATGGCAAAGACATGTTCCGGATTATCTTTACAATGGAATTTAATACTCCTACAGTTCTCTGCACTAGCTCCCAGTCACACTGCATAAACATATTCTTCGACATTAAGAAATATCTCTGGTATATATTTCTATTATGTAAATACATTTATAATATTTTACTTCAGATCCGCCGATAGTCAAGCTAAGGCCCAACAATATCACCGTCAACGAGACCGAAGACTTTATGATGTTTTGCGATTACAAAGCGAATCCTTCGTCGTTAACGAAGGTAACTTGGTAAGTAACGCTGCTTTTTATTATTACTTTTATCAGTATTATCATGCGTATTATTGTCATTATTAACCAACAATCATAATGCAAAGTACCGCGTACAGTGATTTAAAGATATACTTACGGGCTTTAATTGGCTATACAAATTATTTATACCTATATACATTAGTTATTTATTTGCAACTCATCGTTCTTTGTTTTGACCCACAATTGTCTGGAACAGTAAATATGGAATGAAAGTAGGTCTACGATATTTTTAAATTTTAAACTGAAACCGATAAATTGGAATATCCTGAGCGAAGTTGTGTGCGCGCCCCCATCTTTGCAAGCATATTGCGGACAGCAGCTAACCCTTCAAAAGTATATAGAGAAGCTCATGCAGCGGTGCTGCATTATTTTTCCGCTTGCGTCGCTTCAGTAGCGTCAACTGTCGGCACGAACTACTCCCCGTCGTCATTCCGTTCTATATAGACATACATAGCTGTGTATACTTAGAGAAATGTGAGGTACGTATATACCGGTACATATGCCTACAGGGAGTCTCATGCTCTCGTTGTGCTTTATTAAAGATCGAAAACATTGGCGAATAAATTCGTCTGGCAACGAGTGCATCCAATGTGATGGTGGCTATTTTCGATGTTCGATGCCATTGAAAATAATGTAGACGGCAAAGCTGATGAAGATGTTTTATTATTAACAAGATTGTAAAAAAATGTGTAGCACCGTTCATGATTTTTAGTTCCTTCTTTTTAGAGCTTCTGAAATATCGCAGGCTCTTGTGTGACTGTTCTTTTCACCTACTGTCTCCCCGTTCCCAGTGTCCGTCGTCCCTCAAGTACTGATAGAGTCAATTCCTACAAATCAGCACATCGACGATCTGTATCGGGATCAGTCTTTTACTGTTTCTCAGTCATATCCAGACTCTGTTTTTATTTTTTTGTTTAAGACAGAAGAGTCAGTCGTGCTCTAACCTCACAACCGACAACACGTATCTCTTTGCTCTTTGTACCATCTTGTATCAATATCAATTTAAGTTTTACATAAATTCAACTCAGTTTATGCTTATTGAAATACCTGCCGCCCGTAGTTTTAGGAATTCATTAGCACGTTTTTCGAAATCTTTCCGATTTACAGCGGAAAACGTCATTAACTGCTTCCACGAAGACTATATTAAAAAAAATTGTTGACGTTATTTTTTGTTATAATTTAGCGAAGTATTGCCATGAAAGTTCAAAGAAAAGAAGGTCAGCGACATTTCGTATTTCTCGTGTAATTCCTCGGAGAGGTAGAGTTTTCTTAATCGCGACAGGCAGATTATATTTTCTTCTACCTCGTATTTTTTGTTTTTTTTTTGTTCTTGTGGATACTCGTACTTGCTTTTATTTGGTTATCTTCTTTTTTCACTTTTTCGAAACGCTTTTCGAAATACATCAGTGTAGCATTACATGCTTTTTCTTCCGTGAGTGCAATTACGACTCGGCACTCGTGCAAAGTTAAATCAGCTAAGAACGTAAATACAAACGGGCGCAAGATACGGCGAAATACGGGGATAAAAGTTAAAACATTAAAAAAATAAAAAATGATTTCGAGCAGCAGAAGATGAGTACTACAAACGAGGTGAAGGAGGCTTACGTAAAAAAAAAAAAAAAAATACTTGAAAGACGGTAAAATAATTGCCTATGAGCGAAGGAACGACGTCTGCGTGTACATGTACTTGTAGTAAGGTTGGATCCTCGTTAATTGAAAGCAGCTTACAAGGTAAAAGAAACGGCAAAATAGTAGTTCTATAAGATAATTATTTAATGCTCTTATTATATTTAGGAAATTTGGAATACTAAATAAAAGCCAGACTTATTTATCATAAATATCCTATAACTGTTTGAAAATTCTATTTGTTCGCGCCTTATAAATTCTTTTTGCAAAATTCCGAGAACCTCTGAATACAAAAAAAAGCCTACCCTCATGCTACTTCGTTAAAACGAAATACGCGGCTATTATACTGTTTATATAATACGTTTCGTTGCCTCTTATTTCACCCTCCTTTATCTACTTGAAAATGTAACCCAGGTTACGGGACGGAGAGGAACTCCAACTGAAAGGGGATCATTACGAAGGCGGAATAACCGAGCAGACGGCACTTAAGGTGAAAAATTCCACCCCAAGCGACATGGGAATTTACACATGTATCCTGGAGAACAGCGTGGGCAAGTCGACCACTCAGGATTTTATAGACGTCTCGGTGCTACGTGAGTATACATCTACATCTATATATATGTATATACATTTGTAGAAATGGCAATAGCTCATACACGTAATATGCGCGAATGCGTGTAGCTGCAGTCGAGATCGTAATTCTGGCATTCAGTAATGCAATACCAAAGTGCACCGTACACACGACAGCGTGTAAATGAATGAAGTTAAAAAAAATTAATCGTTATAAAAAAGAATATAATCGTATCGTTTAAAGTTACAGCCATGAATAGCGCAGTTGATGCTTTTTTACATGTACCAGACTGGGTGGATATTGTTATTATCATTCATTCTATTGTCCTTTTTATTTTATATACAGACAGACCCATTGTAGCTGTTACCACGGAACCAAAAGTTCCAGTAAATGAGGAAGATCATCTTAACGTGTCCTTGACCTGTGACGTAATCGCCGGTTACCCGACGACTCTCACGGCTGTTCGATGGTATCTCGACGGTGACCTTCTTAAGGAACTTCCCGACTGCGCCAGCAATTCGACGACGCCGACAACCGACGGAGACGTCGAGGATTCGGCGACGTTCTGCGACATCGATCCTAGCAAGTTATTACTTGAAGCTGTCGGCAGATCTTTTCATGGGAATTACTCGTGCGAGGGCAGAACTGATGCTGGATGGGGTCCAGTATCAGCCAGTACCCCGGTTGCAGTATATTGTAAGAAAAATTTAATGCTGGAGCACCCAGTACCATATTTAGATATTTTATATGATTTTTTGGATCTTTTTTAAAATTACTGTTGCGCAGAACTTTAAAGTACTATTTAAAGAGGTTGAGATGCTTTAAAAATTTTGGTTATTGGTTTAGACAAACCAGGACCTGCCACGATATCCTACGAACCGCAGCAAGTCATCAGGAAGGGTCCTTTACGGATTAATTGCTTAGTGGCTGATCCTGGACGACCGGAAGTGACAGGATACAAGTGGACACGCGGATCTTCGCGACTTCCGAACGAGAAAAATTCTGTGCTAAATATAAAGTCTGTCAATCTGACGATTGAAGCCAACTTCACGTGTCTCGCGTACAACGAGGCAGGCGAAGGGGAACCCGCGAGTACATTCATCAACGTTTGGGGTGATTAATAATTGATCAATAGTTACTCGTCTTTATTAATCAGCGTTAAAGCACGAGATTATTATGATTCTTGTTCGGTTCCTTTTTCAAATTTTCAGCCGCACCAGCCTTTATAAAAAAGTTACCATCGTATCACGGCTCCCCGTATAATTCTCCCAACGTTAGTATCGAGTGTTGGGTTGAATGTGACCCCATGTGTAACATTACATGGATGAAGGACGGCGTCCCGATGGATTTCTCGAAAACTCGTCGTTACCTTCTGCAAAACATTCTTCATCCACCTAATCCCAACACCAATGATTTCGAAAGTATCCAGTCCACCCTTATATGGAATTTGACATCCTGGCCAGGAAATCATCTGAACGAATTCGAGGATAACGGAAACTTTACTTGCGAAAGCACTGGCAACTCCATTGGTCCAGGTGTTAACAGCAGCACGCTTTTCAAAGTCGATTGTAAGTTATTCCTCGTAGTTACAATATCGAACTGATAATTGCATTTGGTGCTCTTTTCTATTGGCAATTTAAATAATTTTGATTATGATTCTTGTTCATTGTCTTTATAGTCTGACTTGTAGTTTTGCTTCTTTTCTACTCTATTGGAATCCATTCTATTGAACGATTTCTGTTTAAAAAGGAAATTCATGTCATTCGCTTCGTGCCATCTATCCCAGTTCTCTTTTTTTTTCATTGTAGTCCCACCTGTAAACATGACGATCACAAAAAGTGTCGTGGACGTGGTTGTGGATCGCATACCGGAAGTTGTCGAATGCGGAGCAACCGCACATCCGACACCGACTTTCCGATGGTATCGCAATGATTCCACTGATATCTACTCCCAGACACACATTTTTGCCCTGAAGACACCTGTGCCGCAACGGAGTACCGGTACCTACATCTGCGAGGCTAAAAATCAACTTGGCAGTAACACGATTTCATTCTTCATGAACGTCCAATGTGAGTACCGTGAATTGTTCTATCAGGAAGCTTCACTGATATATTACAAGTAATAATAAATATATATTTTCTTTGACAATAAAAAATTAATCTCCGATTCAGTCAAACCAAAGTGCACCATCGAGAAGCATCATATCAACTCTAAGGAATACGTGGTTTGTTCAGCCACCGCTAATCCTAAGGAATGCAATTTTACCTGGTCCCTCAAAAATGAGAATGAGACCCTGGAGCAAGTGGGTGAGGAGCATGATGACGGCAATAGTTACCTGTTGCTCGATAGCTCCGTGAGCAACACCAGGATATACGTCTGCGTGGCGAACAATAGCATTGGCTTTTCAGACCCCTGCGAGCTTCGCGTTGATGGTGAGCTTTGGCGTTTACATTGTTTTATTTTTTTCAATGCATCTTTTCTTTTTATATCAAAAACGCGTCACGCACTTATCATTAGATTTTCTTCGTTAATATAGTGCTTTCAAGCAATTTCGAACCATTAATTAGGCGCTCTTCTTTCTTCTAGTATCATTGTGTTTCTTTTGTTAATTACGGGCAGTCTTTCTCTTGCGTTGTGAATCGAATGCATAGCGAAATGATGATATCACAAAGTGAAAATTATACGTTTGTTATTATTTTCATGGGAGTTTGACAAAGCAATGCCGGTAATTTGACAGAGTTTATAAATTTCTTACTCCTGAACATTGAACGACATTTTCTTGTGTCTTGTTTATATCATGGGATATATGGATTTGAAAGAGAAATCTTTTACTAACGTTAAATCATTCTTACGATACCTGACGACTGTCAAATTGTAGCCAATGTTCAATGAGTTTTTGTCGTGCAATTCAAAGCAATAACGTTGCTGAACAATTAGGATGCAGATAAGGTTTATTATACTCAGAACAATACTAGTCAGTACGGCGTGAGCAGAAGACTGTCTGTAGAAAATAACAAAATTAACATTTATTGACATAATAATTATTTAAACCGATCACTATGGTAACGTACAATTCATTTGAAAATTGACATCCCTATAAATGTCCTTAGCGCACAATGGAAATAACAGTAAGTCCATTTTCTACTTCCCTCAGCATTATACAAAATCAGTTGCATATATTTCTATCTCCGAATCTAAATATCGTTAAAAGATTTCCTTGCTTTACTGATTAGACATACAATTTTTCAAAAATATTCTAATCGACCATATTTCTAGGTAATGTGGGTTGGTGGTCGAGACTCGACGATGATTTTAAGATAATAGTCATAATAGTGGCTTCCGTCATAGTACTGGTATTGGTGATCATCTGCATAGTCGTGTTCCTGATATTCCGCCGCAAGCGCAATCAGGTAAAATGTGAGTAAAATTTTAATATATTCCATTTCTTTTTTCTTTTGCGTGAAAAAAAAACTGAAGCAGAACAATTATCCCCCCCCCCCCCAAAAAAAAACAAGAAACGATTTTCTTCATAAAGACGAACAAAAAATAGAGGAAAAGAAAAGGGTTCTGCGAATTTAATTATTGCATGCACTCACCGCGAGTTCGATAAATTCATTTCGTCAAAGACAAAAAGAATATACTTGAATTTGCCGAGGTTTCGGTCCGTCCAATTTGCGCATGAGAGTACTGTTGCATCTGAGCTTTATTTTTTTTAAACGGTATATACATACATATATAGTAATAGTATCTGTTGACTTCCAAAGGTTTCATTAGTTCCCACAGATAAAGTTTTCGGAAAATTCCTCTTAACGTATGTACCAAATCCTCGGGTTGACTTCTAATTAGTATTTTGGACTTAAGTCTCGCAGTAACAGATGCTCAATACCGCGAAACTGCTAGTTAACCGAATTGTTGATTTACGTAATCATAGTTCTATACATAGTCCATGTTTACCGACAGTGTGGGTCGTATTTATCCAGTGCCTTTGGATTTGAGAATTTCGAAGTTTTAATGACGACGTTTACGCAAAACTTAGCCTGGCGAATTTCTGCACTTTGGGCAATCAATGGTTACTTGGGTGTAGTGCAAAAACAAACGTTGGCAAAATATTCAGATTGACGCAGCACGCGAAATATCAACTGCAAAGTGAGACAGCTAATTATACTCAGGTCATTGTTAGCTTTCACTTGTCATCCAAAGGGAACGGGTCTGCAAGTTCGAAAGGTCGCCATTGCGCCTAACAGTGGTGTCATCGCAGTGAAGGGTAGTGAAGGGTAGTAAAGCGTAATAAAGACCCGGGATCGATGGTAGTAGCTCGTGCACGACTGCCTCTCGCGATTTCTAGTAAGTAAAATACGACAGAATGACGAATTGATTCCCGCGTGCCTCTGAAGTCCCGTCGGTGGCTGAGCTATATACACTTTGCGAACTTTGACTTTATAAATTATACGTTAGCCGTGTTACGAGACAGAATTGAAATTGGCGAAATTTAAGGAACGATCGCAGAATGGGAATTTTCTTTCTTTCTCAGGGAGACAATAATAATAATCACGACTTTGGTTATTCTTAGCTCAACTCTTGATGGACCGGAGTTTCTCCTGCACGTTGCTTGATATGGTTATTTTTTCTTCTTTTATTTGAGTTAAAGATTTCGACTGCATATGTGAAGAGGGAACGGCAGGGACAGAGGGGGAGAAGAATATGTAAAAGATGACACTGAAATTCCAAATTTTCTTTTTCATACCTTTGACAAAGTATTTTTTTCTGTACTCGACTGGAATGTCTCCTCAATGTGATATTGCATTGAAAGTTTAATTGTTTACATAATTTTTAAATTTATCCAGGAGTACATAGCGTCGTATGCTGACGATGTATACGAACGTTCACGTTTCGTCAAAGTTTTCTTTTTTTGTATCTACTGACATTTTCGTTCTTGTAGATGTAATGTTTTTTTTTTTTATTGATTTTTGGCAAAGTGAAGATATTATTTTGAGTCGTAAATACGAAATTAGTACAATTAGGTATATTAAGCATGAATTGCGCGTCAGCACGCGAGGGAATTTCTGCACGGTTTATATACTTGATTCTCTGTTAATATTTAATAAAGAAAAGGATTAAAAAAATTCATCTGAAAATTGTTACCAATAATTAGTAAAACTTTTACAGAAATTCTCGGCGCATCTCGCGTGACTTAGCCAACGTCACTAACACGATCTTATTTGTTTCTGTTTTGCTTTTTAATTTGGACTTACTAAACAAAAAACAAACAAACAAATGAAACCAGACAATAACCGGGTGGTCGAGTTGGAAGAACGCGAACAGTAAGTACCTCATTTATTTTACAGCATATTCGCTTAGTTGAACAGAAAATCAATTCGTTATTTTTTTTCCTGAGTACACCTTGTTGTAATGTAGTAGCGTTTTTTTTTTCAATTTTAATCTGTTTTGTAGTTGTCTGCTTCTTTTGGGGCATTTTTGGAATCTTGCGGTACAGCTTACGCACGTTGCACATTTGTACAATGTATACATATTGCACGATTAGAAATAATTACATTGCTACCGTACAGTCCCAAATTGTACAAATGTTTTAGTAATATAGAAACATTAAGGAAACATCGCCGTTAAAAATTCCTACGCGGTGGGAATTTTATGATTTTATGAATGATTTTAATTTTTTTTCTTTGTTTACATTTGCAAAACATTTTTATGCTTAAATCCAAGTGAACGTTATCATATTTCGAAAAGGTCAATTATGTCGTATAAATTTAGAAATACACGTTGGACAATTAACGGATACAAGAGGTAAGATTTAGCACGGGCCCACAAGGCTATTTATTTTAAATGGGTTTTTCATTGAACGTCTAATGTTTTTCTCACTGGTGAAACGTTATAAACTCGAGGGCACGATAGCCGTAATAATACGGCAAAAGTCTTAATAAATTGATGAAAGTTTTCGTAATTTTTCAAAAACGCGTCGCGATGAGGGTGGGTCCAAAGCAATTTCGTATACCCGATCGATCTTGAAAAGTTTTACACCATTTTTTTTCTCGATTTAAACAATGACTCTGTCAATCATTCCCCCAACGCTGCCATCTTGCGCGTCCCATCTTATTAAGGTAAGAGAGCAAACTACACTCTTGAAAAAGTATGCTACGCGACATGGGGGTTTAATAATCCTTGGAAAAGGGATGTGACTAAAAATGGGGGTGTTCGTACTAAAAGTGAGAATTAACGAGTTGAGCAGCAAACCATGAAATGACGTAGGTGACCCTTAGTAAAAAAAAAGTGTCTATCCTTAGAAAATATTAGATCATTTTTATTTCTTAATTAGAATCTGTCATACTTTGTACAATTTGATAAACTCTTATATCCTAATATATTTTGATAAGTTCTTTTTTGTATACTGCAAAATTCCCTCCAATTCACACATAACATTGAACTCTGAGGTTATCATAACAAAAATGCACAGCTAGGTTTCTAAAGGTGAATGGGACACTTGAGAACTATCTAATGCACTCACATACTTCAATGAACTGGATATCTTTTAAATAACCAAAAAAAAGGGTTGATGAGGGTTAATTTGGAACACGTATTGCTATAACCTACCTGAAGTAGAAATTATTTTTGAGAGCACTCAACTGCACCGTAATTTCATTAAAACAAATTGAATTACTATGATAAGGGGTTTGATAACAAAAATTTTATGAAATTTCATTTTCCATTTCTATTTTCTAATTGAGTACTGTCTATCGAAAGAGAAAAATAATGAAAAAAGAAATACAAAATTTGCTCATACACTAGTAACTGTAGTGCATATCTTTCGATCAGTCCCGAAGGCGGTCCCCCAAGTCCTACGGCTTCATCGCATTCAACTCAGGGTCCAGCATTGCCGACTCCAGCACCAAGATGGCCACTGAAGCCAGGCGTCTTGGTGCACATAAATCGCACGCACAGTCTCCGATCTGGTTTGAATATACGTGGGAACGAAACCCGGCATGAAACCCGTGTACCCATTGATGAATCATATCGATCAGTGGTATCGGTAATGGGGACACGTGAAAATTCTGGTCAAGTAAGAAATCGACGGCCGGTGCGGCCGTTTCGACGCGGAAAAGACGAGAACCAGAGAGCCCTGAGCATGTCTGGTGTGCATGATGAGGGAATGTTGGCAAGAGCCAATAGAATAAGAGCCATGTTTGCTGGACAAATGAAGGAACCCGACACGTTTCCGGGCATCTCCAGGGAAAAGACAGGTAAGGGTCGTTAGGTATTCGCCTTGTGATCCTATGAAGATAATCTAATCGTTGGTACTTCATGTGATCCTTTTCATTCTGCCCGTACATCCCCTTTAATTCTATTTCTTGAAATTGAAAATTATCAGATCGGTACATCATAAATTTTGACAATTTCATACTTTCTCTATAAAAATTTTTATAATTATTTGTCAGATTTTGCAGGGAATCTGAAATAATATGTGATGAGGAAGATGAGATGATAATTGCATAAAGAATAATGACGGAATCATATCGAGTTCAACCCATTCGCATCTTTTGACGAGCTGTGGTGGCATACCTATAACCCCCAATGTAATGTTAGGGGATTTCATCCAGTAACGTTATATTTAAATACCACAGTCGACTGAGGAATCAGATTTAAATCCCTTAATATTACATTAGGGGTTATAGGTACACGACCGCAGCTCTTCAACAGACGCGATCGAGTTAAATCTGATTCCTCAGTCAGCTGCGTTAGTATTTAAATTTAACATCACATGGATTAAAAATTTTTTTATCCAGCACGTCACGTATTTTCAAGATTTTCGACAATTCTGACAATTTCCAGGAAATTCTCACTCCAAGTTTTATATTTCATAGTTACGTCATAACATCAGTCTTATGGTCGACGTCCTAAAAAACATCTTTGTGCAGTTACGCTCGAGGTGTCTTGCTGTTCTTGTATTCTCCTAACAAACAGCTTCAGGCCATTCGCATCCTCTTCTGCGCATAGCGTCACCTCTCTGGCCTCTAGTGAGACCTCCCATAGAAATACAGGCACCCGTCCTCTCTTTCTCTCCCTCTGTTACTACTACGTGACAAGGGGGCATTAATGAATTATCTAAAACGTCTTTTTGAAATTAAATTGGAGCCACAAGAAAATAGCTTTCATAAACAGTATTTTACTAATTCTCGAGCCTTTTCATCACTTTGCAAGTCTATCCCTTAGAGCATAATCAAATATTGGAAGTAGTCCGAATCGTCGATTTGAATTAGTACTTTCAGTTGCTGTCACTCGAAGTGCAAGTTTTCCACGTTGGACGACTGATGAAAAGACGAAATCAGGTGCACAGAAGAAACCGTCACTGACTGTCACTCTAAACTGAAACAACTAAACTGAACTCGAAAACTGATACTCCGGACGGTACTTGAGATTGATTCAATTGAGGTTATATGACTGCATCACGAGTATCAATAGGCAGGAAGAACAGAAGTTTAAACTTGTAGGTTAAAATTTGTTTATTATCGTAAATGTTGCTATTTTAGTATTATTGTCCGTGCGGTAAGGTAAGTGGAGAAGATTGTGTTTAATTCATTTAATATTAAGAAGGTAAGAGGATTGGGAAAGAAAGGAAACGGATGAGAGGATATAATATTAAATAGTAATAAAATAGTGGTAAGAAGAGGAGATATGGGAATGAGGGATCTGGAGGAAGGAGTAAAAGTATCAGAAAATATTTAGAAAATGGGATTGGATGGGAACGGACGTACGAAAATATAGAAAAGAAGTATAAAAATAAAAAAGGAATAAAGAAATAAGAAAGTGAAGATGTATGCAAGTAGGAAAATAAGGAATGGGAGTATGTAAGTAAAGAAGAAATAAGTATAGAGAAAAAGGCTGGAAATGGGTAAACATTCAAAAGACCAGTTATAGAAGATTGTCTCGTGGAAGAATGACCGCTCCGAGCCTAGACACCCTCTTAAGTGCTCCCCCCGATTCTCGGGTCCGCACGAAAAGCTGCGTACAGAAAAATTATACAACTTCCAGTACTTTTAGAATTGAAAATGCAGTATTTTCTTCTTTAGACGATACCTTTTTGATGTTGGATCAATAACTTCTATACGGGATCTCAACGTGCATTTTGAAGTTATTTCTTAATATTAAATGAATTAAAGACGTTCTTCTCAACTTACCTTAGCGCAATGACAATAATACTGAAATAGCAAGATTTGCGATAATAAACAAATTTTAACCTACAAATTTACATTTTTGTTCTTCTTGCCTATTGATACTTGTGATGCCGTCATATATCCTCAATTGAATCGATCTGAAGTACCGTCCAGAACACCAGTTTTCGAATAAATTTAGAGAGACAGGCAGTGACCATTTCTCCTATATACCTGATTTCAGCTTATTCAGCCAATCATCAATCGTCTAGCGTGGAACACTTGCGCTACTATGGCAACAACTGAAATAACTGATTAGGATACTATAATTGTGTCACTATCTGATGTTTGCCAAGCAAGAGATTCATTTTCTTCCTAACATTACTTCATGAACCTAATTGAACTGATTTTCCAATTTACATGCTTCTTTTATTTATTTCTTCTTATGTTCATATGTTTTGGTGCCGCTGTACAATGCGGTCAACTAAGTGCATGAAATTGGCTTTATGTGTTTGTCTGTGAACATTTGTTCGTGTTCTGTGTTCTCGTTAGCGGTGACTTACAAGAGAATTGCACCCCGGACAATGCACAATGCACCTATAGCGCAGCATTCCCTACAGAAGAACTGCCAAGGCTCGCGTAAGCGTAAGAAACCTGGTGCAGGTACGTAGCAAATCAGACTTTACTAGGCACGCATAACAATACGGGAGACTCTTGAGAATAAAAGGCAGAAAAATTTAACGAATATATATTCTCTTATTAATATGATATTCGGAACAGCATCTTACACTTGAGATATAGTATTTATGCACACTAACTATTATAAATTAAAAAGTAAATTTCAAAGTTTTCAAGAGTATCTATATACGTTCAAAATGTATGCTACTTTGAGATGCAGTTCTGCTTGATTATTATAGCTTGTGAATGTGCATCGAAATGAGAATCCAAATGCAGAAACGATTGATAAAGATGAACAAAATCTAAAAAGTATCGTATTTTATTCCTGTGACATTTTTTGTTCCCTTTACGTTTCTTTTGTAACACCCGTGTTAAATCAATAGGACTCAGGTGCTAGACTTATCAGTGGACAACTTTGAAATTCATTAATTTCATTCAACAATGTTGTGCCAACAGATTTCTGTAATTCGTTCGTCCCTGGGAGAATGGGATTACAGAAAAGGTGAAGCAACAAAAGTGCAAATGGAAGTCCCTATAATTTCACCCAACTGTTAATAATCATGCGTCATTATACTTTTTCCAATATAAACTCTTTCAGATTTTACCTAAAAAATTATTTTCGTATGTACAGATCCCAATCAGACAGCGAACAATAACCACGTGGACAGCGTTTCGGAAAGACTTCCGGAACCCGAGACGAAAACCTTTTACGAGAATTTGCCCTTTCATGGAATTCAGACGCCACCAAATAAGGTGAGACTAGAAATAATTTCAAGCCAGTTACACAAAGAATGCGATATCATAAAGAAAACAACAACCAAACCGCTTTCTCGCTTTTTTAAACAATATTCTCAAGGCATGATTTTTTATCAATGAGTGTTAAAATTAATTAATATTATTTTATCACATTTTTGAAAATTACCCTTTAATACGTGTCGTGAATGCATTTGTGCTTAGTCGAGAGAATTGAACGTGAAAAAAAGGTCTCTTCGGCCATAGAGGTATTTCCCATAGTAAATCGCAAAGCCCCTAGGACCAGTGTAATGTTCATTTATGGCGTCACTTGGGATCACTCGAAGTAGCATGTCGCTGCCTAATAGAGAAGTAGTTAAGAGAACAAGGATGGGTTGGTTTGGTGAGACGGAAGAGACCAGCGTGAGTCGTGAGACAGGAGAGTGGTTCGAGCCGGGAGTAAAGCCACCGTGAAATAATCGCATTACAAGGGTGGAGCTTCGAAATGGAAAGAGGGTTGCAGTCCTAGGAGCGTGCCGGGATGGAAACCGCATAGAGCACGAGTCTCGCTAAGGGTGTAGTAAAAGTGAAGAGGTGCACCACCGCGGCAACCTCTGACCTCGTGGTTTGAGAGCTCCAAAGAGGTCTAGGAGGGTTATGTTAATGTCTGGTCCTATGAACAGCCACTACCCCTTTCCACGAACCTGATCATTCTCGTACCACGTCTCACCTCCCACTCGTCACCCCTCAGAGAATTTACTTGAGCACGGTACAGAGGCTTGCCACCCTTAAAGTCTTCATCCAAGACAGGTCTTAACTCAATTTTCAAAATTTCATCAGAAACCACGGGCTTTGCGATTGGATCTGTACTCTGTGACATATATCCTCCTCTCCACGCCAATAAGTATTTGCACGTGGGATATCATATTTTAGGAATATATCATATTTTCATATTAAAGGAGTAATTTCCTCGATGGTATTTCCGATTGCCGTATATTAGAGAAAATGTAATTGCGAATGAAACGTCGAAATGTGTGTCAAACGTGAATCTTAAATTGAGCAACTGCACATGCGATATAATCTGAATTCGCAAGTGACGGACGTAAACGCGCGATGCGCCACACAGATCGATCGATTCGAAATAGCGAAAATGGCTGAGAGGGTTGTCACAGGGTACAGTAGAAAGGGTATTGCATTCGATGGAGAATCATTGCAGAATATATTCCTGTGCATCCGTGCGAGCCATTAGCTGATATTGGCTGTCATGGAGGCCAGGATCGAAGCCAAAAAGGATCAGACTGGATGTGAGAGGTCACTAGGGATTTTAGAAAATTTAATTAATTATATTAATGGACGCAAAATGTCACAATTTAGTCACGCTTTGATATTTGCATGATCATTTTTGTAAAAAAAAAAATTTAGGTCCCTAAGAAAAATACCTAGTGTCCATCTGTGATCCAGAAAAAGAATTGATAAAAAAAAATCACCACTCAAATGACCAGGTAAGCTAGCTACCCTATAACAGGTAGTTGGACATTACATGTTTTAGTTGGTATCCCCTAAGTTTGCCCGAGTTTCGGCTTTGCATGGCACATTGCGCTCGAGTCCGAACACCGTGACCTCATCGTCCTCGAGGAACACCAGCCCCTGGCCCGGTAGTTCCGGTTACGGAAGTACCCGAAGTCACTTGGGTCCCCACTACAGTCCCAATAACATGCCGAGGAACAATTCACCGGAACCACGATACAACACGCTGAAGCCACGCAGACGGAAGCATAAGGCTCAATTTTACTCCTTACGATTGTGTCGACGACATCAGAATACGCACAGGAATTACCAACTGTATGCCATACCGATTTACAAAAGCTGTCCTCATAAGAATGCCAGTACCAGCACCATTGCTACTACCTTAAGGTCATCCGAGGTCAGTCCCACTTCCACCATCACGAGAACCAGCATCGCGGGTATATCCAATCTCGCTCAATCGGATGTGCCTAATTCTACGATGAGTATCAGTAACGTGTCTGGGGATTTTCTCAATGAATCGTCGACTGTGCTGCCACCTACGCCAGCACCACGAACGAGAAAAACCGATCCCTCCCGTCATACCTACCAAAACGTTCCACCTCCTGTTTTTCCAATGAAAAACTTGGCGCTTCGTAATATAAAGGTTTGTCGCTTACTAATATTTTTAATGCTCAATCACCTTATTTTGCCAATTTACTTCGCGCCGGGACACTATCGCAAGTCTCGAGATTTTTGTATCTATACCTTGTTACGAAATTCAGTAAGTTTGTGATACGTATTTCGAAAGTGACACAAGCTTTACAGAAGTATGTATTAAAAAAGAAAAGCAAAAAAAGCATTAGATATTTTTTTCAAAAATTCTGTTTTGCTATAACCAAAAAAAGAAAATCAGTGTCCCCGCGCTCATTAGATGCAATATATAGCGTTTCCAATTAATTAGCAGCCCCCCCCCCCTCTCTCTCTCTCTCTCTCTCTCTCTCTCTCCGCCCCTACAGTACCTAATAAATTAAAACTTGCACGTTTATACATGAGTGTCATCCATTAGATGTAACACAGCACCCACAAGAAAGTAGGAGAAAATAGAGAGCGGCTCGATGCCGGGTTTTAATCGGAAATCGTGTTTTCCCTGCTAAGCTGGATCCGGGCATCTATGTAGCGACGGCCCTAGTGCATGTGAGCCGCGCCTCAAGTAAGTCACATACACAAAGTTACACAGATACACATACCGATCACGACAAATGACATATGGTAGATATTCGTATAAGATTTGCAAAGTTAAGCGTTCAAATTTTCTCGTATTCGCGTAAATAAAAGTCTAGGGAAGTATGCTAGTGGGTTTCGCGGGGAAATTATTATTTCGTTGATAAGAATTTTTCCAACCTTTCACCATAGAATTCGTGTTCTTTAACATGATACGAATCGACTGATGTGCCTTGCTGTCGTTAAGAAAGAGCCTTTCTTATTCCACATCGTGTAATTAGTAATCTAACTTACCTTACTATACTCCTCCGAAGATGTCTTATGTGTAGATTGAATAATAGCAATAGACGTAATCACCAATATAAGTTCAACTCGCAGGAAAAAAAATAACACGTACCAGAGACACACGAGTACCCTACCGTACGTTAACAAGTAAATGGAAAAAGAAACTAATCTAAATAAATTGAAAGAACCTGTACTAACAAGACCCTAATCCTCGCTCCAGGAGACTAACGGTGCCTGTTCCAGACGAACAGCCTATACAACTACCAGGAACATTACCAGCAACACCAGGAGATGCAGCAATACGGTTATCCAATAGCGAGCAGCAGTTCGAGTCAGCTAACCCTGCCACTAACACGAAGTCTCCATCATTCCTCGGTAGTGAGTCCCTTGCAGCCCTCATTCACCCAGACTAACAATCATCGTCATTCCCTGATGGGCAATAGGCTATTGAACGATGGTAGCGCAACCCTACCGCCATTGTCCCTGGTGCAAAGTGAGATGGAAGATGTTCATCATCATCAACAACTAGATCAGCAACAACAGCATCATCAGCAAAACACTAGTAACGGTCGCAGACGACAGGAACGCCGGAAGTATCGCAACAAGCATGATAGACATGATAGGAAGGTTAAGAGACGCTCGAGGAGTGATAATAACGCGGCGAACGTAACCAGCATCACCACGAACACGACGACTAGCAATCATCATCATCAGAGTGCCGTTAGTGCCAGTAACAGCGGCCCTTATGGATTCTCAAGGGAGACCAGCTTCAATCAGGTCCAAGATCTTGGTATACCAGAGAGCTACAAGATATTGTATCCACATTATTACGAGGACGCCATTACCGAGTGTCCCACTGATTATCCTGTGAGAAATCCACCACCCCCTAGAGACAATAGCAATCGGATGATTAATCATCAGACCCCCCTTCATTACGCCGAATTGAATCTGGCCAAATCTCGTAAAGGGAAACGGTATTCGGCGCTAAGGGATACTAGACCACCCTCGGCACCACCTAGTAGCACGCAGTACGCCGAGCTTCACTTTCGGGACGTCGGTCAGGAGATCGACGTTTGAAGGTAGGGATATTAACCAGTGGATAACTTCCTTATCTGGATCAGACACTTCAGTTTCAGGGAATTTCTTTGTTCTATTTCTTCCGTTTCATTACACATGGGCACAGGTTAAATTAGATGGTAGTACCTGATTCTAGTTGATGGTAGTGGTGATGGTGAAAATGTGGTGCTATTTATTTATTTCCGTAATACTACATCGCTCAGCTTTTATTTTTGATACTTACGTCAGGTAATGTTATGGTTGTATTTCTGGCGTTAAAAAGTCCTCACGTGTTTTGACATTCTGATGGGATTTTTATAGTTTCATTTTAGAGTCTAAGAATATAATTATAGTTAGTCCTTGGAGTATTTGTTAACTCGACTTACTGTTGTATCATTTCCTTTTTTTTTTAAAAAATTCTAGTTTACGAAGTAGGGAAAAAACTTTCTATCCTTAGTAGCTCATAGCAGCGTACAAAACGAATTTCACAAATGGAGCGTTTTCAAACTCAAAACGATGAAAGTATTCTATCCATATCCGCAAATTCATTTTTATCATAAATTTCAATATGCCTCGTTCAATGATTCGTACCCGACGTTTACAAATGTACAAACACTTTTCTTCGTCGCAACGCACTCATGTGACACGCTTACACGCTTCATTACGTCATGCCTAAAAACTAAACCCATCATGACACGGCATACGAACGCCAGGATATTCCGGAGAAATAACTTCTCGAATAATTCAAACAACCTCAAAAGTCGGAATCACCAGCGACAAATTAACTCATTGATATTCACGACCAAGTATCACATTGTACAATTGAATCCAAAATCCCTGAAATTCCGTAGATAATTCATTTCCGTATCCTTCCTCTCAAGATGGGCCATTCTGGAAACAACCAACCAACCCCTACTTTATACTACTCTTAACAGCCATAAACGAATATACAAACACAAATGTACATGGGAGACCGTAGTATGTACATATACATATATACGTGTGTATATGTATGTATACACATAGAACGAACAGCCACTTCCTAATGGGAGCTCACAGTACCAAGAGAGAGTTATGTTCAAAAGACCATCCTCCAAAGCCACCCCTAAACCACGACGCTAGAGGACAGCATTGTGAGCTACAATAGGCAAGGAACTCCCAGGTAGCAGTATGCGCAGACCTAACCTTATAGCGTGAGCTTGACTCTAAGACCCCATAGGTAAAATAATCCAACTTCAGAGCTACCACCTCATACCCTCCCACAGCTCCAATGAAATCCCAGTACCTGCATGCGAAAGAGCCACAAGTCTTCTATGGTCTACACGTAACCTACTAACGCAACATACATGTTCGTGCATTGCTGCATAAGTCCCTCCTGAACCGAATGGACCCACCCTTACTATCATCTCTTAACTGTCTGTTCGTAGGAAGGTCGACTGGCTATGAGCGATACGTACATTTACTAGAAGACTTCATTGATAAAGTCTCGCACAGAACTAGGGCTCTCTCTGTCTAATCTATATAGGTACGGTTATGATGTCCTTTGTTCCTTTTCTTTTTTTCTTTTCTATCTATTTATCTATCTTCTTTGTCGCTCTTACGTTCTTTTTTTTTTCTAATGCGCCATGACTGGTTTAGGACTCTGTTATCTGGTATAACGATCTTCTTGGATTTTCTGTCTTATTTTTCTTATTCTGCTGGTGGGCTATGCTTGTTAACATGCGATTTTTTGCGAGCTTTGTAATATAGAGAGCGGAGCTGATTTGCCTGATTTACTTTTTCTTCTTTTACAAGTCTCATTGGGAATTGTATGTGTATATCGTCAATCTTTATGATTGAATTTGGAGACATTGTTTTTGACCCTTATCTTAAATTATGTATGTTCGTTTGAGGCATTAATATTTATATGAATGATCTCAAAAGAATTCTGTAAGTTAGAGCCTCCTAGGAACCTCATATTTGCGAATACTGAAATGTATTGCAAACATATTTTTGCAACGGTTATTACGAACCGTGACAAAGTTTCTGGTTTAATGAAATAATTAAAAAGTTTACCGTTTTGGCGATTTTTGAAATACACAGAGTTTCACTTATCTTTTCATGCTTATACATATATCAATTTCTTGCAGTTACATACTTACCAATCTAGAATCAACATTTTTTATTCAAATATTACACCGTCATTGTACCTGTTCGGGGTTTTTTTGTTTATTCGTACAGAGAGAAACGGATAGCGGAGAGATGCATTCGTTGGATTCGATGCAAAATATTTTGGGATTCGTTGCGAATTTTTACGTCTTAAAGAATTTTCAAGACGTTCACTCTTTTCATATTAATTAATTAAAAATTTCGTCACGTATGAAGCTTTGCGAAATAACAAATTGTAAGTTCTCTTTCCAGTCTAAAATTCTTCGTGGACAGGTAGGATAATTTTTCGATAAATGTGTCTCACCTCACTGTGCACGATGAATTAGGTTACTTGCAGTGTTTGCTAATCATTGATCACGCGTTTTTTGCAAAATTAACATTCTTCGTGCTTTTGCTTTGAAAGACAATAGCTTTCGAATTTGACTTGGGAAAATTGATCAATCATTTTAGAATCTATGTTCACCCAAGACAATGTTAATGTATGCAATAAATAAAATTAGCACCTGATTAATTAGTTTAATAGTCAAAATCATTTGTAATTTGAAAATCATACAATTTTTAAAGACATTTCTACCTCTCTAGATTCATTAAATCTCCATTAATACATTTATCACGCTTGTGACAACTTTTACATAACTGCTGTATAATACTATAGAATTTATGTATAGTTGAGATATAATTTTAACAAGAGAAACTAAATCCGTTGAACATGTTGTTGTGAAATTGTTGTTTTTAAACGTGAATAACATATTTTCTGTTAAAAGTTACTTCCTGTTACAAAGTTGTAAATAGTTAAAATACAAGGAAAAAGTTTTTTAATTAAAATCATTTTGTTAGCCTCCTGATTAACAGTCAACCGTACAGACACGTGACTATCAATATCATTATTCTCTCCAAGAGTGAGGGGCTAATTAAATTATTAGTTGACTCTATATTTAACAAAGGGTTTAATGTTCCTTATTCCACGACAGTATCCGTTACTAGATCTATTATGGACAATATATCAAAGTCAATTTAATCGTGTGAAATATTGTAGGTTGGTAAGCCGAGAAACGTTATTACTTATAGAAGCCGATCGAATCCGTGTTTGAGTAAAACAAAAATACGTTTCTTCTGCAAAAAATTCAGCTAAATTTTGAATTTATATAAAATATTAATTACGAAAAAAAATATAATGGCAGTTTGCATTATTTTATATTGTCCTCATCTTCTTATACACGGTGTGGTCATACTCGAAATGCAGCAGAAAAAATATATCATGATTAAAAAATTTTATTGGGTGTTGTAAATGATAATTTCTTTTTCTTTTTTCAAAAAAAAAATCAACCAATGACCGTACAGCCCTTCAAGCCGGAATTCTCGGATTTGGATTACGCTGATGTGGACTATCGATCTTATGGTCCGATTAATTACAAGGCAGCCAGTGTCGCCCTCCTGCAGAACCGGAAGCAGCCACCCGGAAACCAGCAGAAGGAGCCAGAGCGTCGTCCCCAAATGTACGGTGTACTGGACGACGAGGAATTACTGTGAATTTTTCGGCGACAAACTACTGGCGCATGTAAAAGTTCCACTAGCATGAGAAGCGTAAGAGAGAAAATAAGAACATGAAAATCCCTAAACGAGAATACGGTGATGTGTTTGGTGTGTCATATGTGAGAAAATAAATAGAATCACCCGAGGTGAAAGAAAATAAAAAAGAACAAAATATGTAAATAAAAATTTGTATGCGCCAGACTTTTGTGCTGTGGGATCAAATAAAATTTTTGAAGTCCAAGACGAAGAACGAGGAAAGCAAGATAACGCTATCCATAGAGCACGAATATTGTTTCCCGTGGGAAGAAAGGAATCTAAAAACTGTACAGAAAGAAGGAAATACTTTGTAAAAAAAAAATGAATAAGAAATTACCAGATACGAGAATGTCGCATCAGTGAATTAGGATAATAATTTATGAGGGATTAATAATTCTCCGTTTCATTTCTCTTTTTTTGGTTTGGTATAAGCCAGATGCGACACGAAAATCATTTCTGCGGTGGGGTTGGAAAAAAATGTTAACTACCCCTCACAGTGGAACTCTGTACAGAATATACATATGCATATAATGTAATGTCGTGGCGTTATGGAGGGTAGATTTTTCTCGCGGTTTGGAATTTTCAAAAATTTCATCTGGCGAGGATGAATGCCGTCGTTGTTGTTGTTCTTGTTGTTGTTGCAGCTGTTGTTTAAAGAAATTATTTTTTCCCCAACTATTTTTGTGGTGTTTTTACGATTTTCCGTAAGACTTCTCTCTATTAGCCCTCTTTCTCTCTCTCTCTATCTGTCCAGTAGCCTTCTTTTGAATTTTGGAAAGGTATCGTTCGTCTTTTATTTTTACGAGCCGTATTATTTTTTGTGGGGACACAAAAAACTACCCGTCAGTGCCAGCGTACGCGCGAGACTTATCCATAATTAAATTAATAATCAATATTAAATAACAACTTTATTAACGGTAGAGTTAAGTGTATCTCCATATTACAATAACAGCGGGATTTATGGATGTGAGAGAAGAAAAATCCGCTTGGAAACTCGAAAAGGCTTTTTTTCACCACGGTCGATACTTATTCTGGACAAATTTACAATATTTTCCGAAATTGTGATTTATCAAAAAAAGACACCCCAAAATATCGTACTCGATATCCTGCTCTGGCTGCCAAATAAAACTGCCGGTTATACACAGGGTAAAAAAAGAAATAATAAGTAAACGAATATAGTAATTAATTAAATCATTAGCACTTTACATTATCCGTGATTTTACCAACTTATAGAAAATCGTTGCCCGATCATTTGGAAAAAATAAATAAATCTAAAACAAACCTCATAAAATCCTCCCTTATTATATTCTCATTTCTCATGATACAAAACAAACGCACGCTGTGAACAATAGTCTCAATATTATCCATAACTCTCCGGTGTAATCTGCTCGCAGGAGGAGACTTCTTCATTATCGAGTGAGTAATTGTTGAAAAAAATAATTTATAACAATTTTTTACAGTGCATGCGCCATACAGCTATTCCCTTTCGCTATGGGGAAACGGAAAGCTGTCTGGTAAAAAAAAAAGAACTAGAGAAATATGTACACAAAAAAAACTATACAAACAAGATAAGTATACTGAATAACAGGAAAAGTGTGAATCGCATTGTGCAAATAAAACAATATAAAACAATGCCTTATCCAGTTTCCAACGTGCGCCGGCGTATCCTGCATTTAAGTTACAAACGCGTATATACGTATATACATTTATGGATATACCATATTTATGTGCATGTATACATTACATATATAGTATACTGTATGCTATATATTTTTGAATACAGTATATATGCATATACATATAGTATGAATTTTCTTTTTTAATTTCCATTAGGAGTATGTATGTATTGGCGCCAATTCCTCACGTGCTTTATTTTTGTCTCTTTCTGTTTTCATCCCGTTTGCACGATCAAGCGAGGCAAAGCAAATAGAAAACGTTATGGAACGAATGGAAAAATAAATAAGCCAAAAAAAGGAGGTTGCGCCTATTCTGTCCATTACTGCGATGAACTTTGTTTTTAGACCACTTGTACCAAAACGGATTGTACCAATGACTCTAATAAAGGATTACTGATAATGACGTAATAATTTTTGAGGTATATGAATTTTTGTTGCTCACAAATTTTCTGTCACTGGCTCGTCGTGCTTTCCACCTGGATAACAAAAGCGGTAAGACCATATTTATTATTTATACATTTTACATTTTCACCACTCATCCTCCTCTGTATTTCGTATTCAGTATTATATACAGGGTGTTCCGAAATTACCTGACCAACGGGGTATGGCGGTGTTCGGGAGGCACCACTGATTACGAAAATGACCTTCCTTTTCTCCGGAAGGTCATAGTTTTTAAATGGGAGCAGGTCAAAGTTGATCAATCAGAGCGAAGCATCAACAGAAACGTAGGCACCTACGAACTCTGAGTTTTCTTCCCTTGCTTTTGTTTCTCAGT